>SNQJ01S0025155.1:177164-190765 GCA_010110895.2 Picea sitchensis
TCAACATACATTTTACACTCCTTATTTAATAATAAGAAAATGTATTTAACATAATCTGTAAAATTAAAATATTGTTTAATACGAAATTCAACTATTGTTTTGATAATAGAAGAAATGTTTTGATAATGGAAGAGTTTATTCAACATACATTTTACACTCCTTATTTAATAATAAGAAAATGTATTTAACATAATCTGTAAAATTAAAATATTGTTTAATACGAAATTCAACTATTGTTTTGATAATAGAAGAAATGTTTTGATAATGGAAGAGTTTATGTAAGTAATATGGTGAACGAATGATTTTTAGTAATGGATCTTATCTTGATACCTGCTACACGTATGATATTGTTACTTGTTATTACTCTTTTTAGAGATGAAATTGTTAGTTATCAATTATACATACGTGTACATTATTATCAAGATTGGGTATTATTATTAAGATTGGACGGTTATATGATGCTTTCAAAGTTAAAATAACTAAATATCAAGAGTAAACTCCAAAGTATGATAATGTTTTTCTCCAAAAAATGACAATGTTTTACTAATTGAAGTACTTTTTCTGTATCCAATACCTAACATAGGCTTTCTTTATCCAATACCTAACATATTCTTTATCCAATACCTAACATATACTTGGAAAACTGATCCATTCAACGTATCAACTAGATTATTCCGTCAATCATTCCAACAGGAAACAAGTGAGTTGCCCTTCAAAGCAACTGTCCAAAATCATTCCGTGTATTTCTCCTTTATGGATAGACCAACCTCATTTTTATTTCTTAATTCTGTGTTGCGTTTATTTCGGTGAATTGCGTGTTACGTTTATTTTGTGAATTCTAATTTTGGTACTTATTTTTGGTTCTCACGATAGTTACGATCAAGTCTACTTGTTCCGACAATAAAGAATCCTCGTATAGTCATCGAACGAAGAAGAAGAAAATAGATGAGTCCTCCATGATGATTCGGTCGAATATCATCCATGGGATTTGACGTGAGTCCTTTGCATATTTGTTTCATTTTCTTTGTATGTATCCCTTTTACCTATTCTTGTTAGAATAAAGCTTACTTTAGTAAGAGATAACTGTTGTAACTGTGAGTTTCAACCCTTACTGTTGTAATACTATTTTTAGCTAATCAGATCCACTTAAGTCAGTGATCTGCATGCTATATATGTAACCTCCATTTGTTTGTTAAGCAATGAAAACGTTTTGTGTTGTGTGAATTAATTCTTCCAATTTTATCTATTCTTGGACCTGCCACATTCCATGGACCTGCTATTGTAATCATTATTTGAAAATTATTGACAACATGGATATAGAAATTAGTTTTTTGGTCAATGCGGCAATGAATAAAATTATGAGTGCTTCCAATATCAACAAGAATGATGACCTTTCTATGCTTAATGTAACTAATTATCTTGAGGGTTTGGAGAGCAGAGAAACCAGTGAGAGCATTCATAGAAATGACCAGTTTGACTTCAGGAAGGTCGGAGGGTGGGGCCATGTCAGTGGGTTCAGGTGACTCAGCCACAAGGGTGGCCTCAACATCGTCTTCCGAAACATCCTCTGAGATGGCCATAAAAATATTTTGTTCCTTACCATTGCCAACGTTCTTGATCTAGATGGAGACCACCATATTGGAGTTTTTCCAACTCATCTGTAATTCCATACAAAGAGAAATAACGTTCCATTTGAGCTAGCCAACCAGTGGTATCTAAGCCATGAAACTTGGTCACATCCACAAACATAAGGAGTAGGTCACGTTGAAAGTGATGGGGATGAAAAGTATGGGAATTAGAGGAAGTTTTACCTTCAGATTGCAAAGGTGGGTCAGAGGAGGGAATATCTGCAGGGATATGCAACCTAGCGAAGATCATCATAGTGAAGGATGCAGCTTGGGTATTGAAGGATTCATGGTGGGTAGCAAGGTCATGTTTGATGGTTTCCATTTTGACGTCAATGGATGAATGTATGTTTTTATTCATGGTGGAAACATTAGCACTTATTTGTCTCACTTCTTGTTGGGTCTATGTGAAATTAGAGAACAAGGAATTTAAGCGAGATTTCAAGTATTCGCTATGGGTGTGGGCCATGATGAAGAGGGAATGAAAAGGAATGGGTGGGACCAAGCAGAAAATGAGTTGTGGGTGAAGTGTATCACGACGATCAGGGCGATGAGGGGAATCCAATGGAGTAAGGCCCAAATAAGGGTGTTAGAAGGGGGTTGGGTCCACGAGAAAAAACATTTGCTGAAAAATGATAGGTATGACTGCGATAAGGGCGAAGAGAGGAATCTAATGGGATAGGTCTCAAATAATGGTACCAGTAGGATCCATACTTTGATATGAAGAATACTGCAGTAAAAAAATGCCCAAATTCTCAACATGAAGAAATGTGTAGTAATTTTGCAACCCGAATGCAGGAGGCATAGTTGTGTAGCAATAGATCTTGTATGTTATATTCCATCCCAAGGGTCAGGGTATTCAAGGGTTCTACATAAAAAAAATTCTCTATGCTATAGCTCTCTAATATACGTGCAGCATCCAATAGTAGTACTTGACCCAATATTTCAGGGAACCAACTAAGGAGGCTAGATCGTGCCCTTAGTCGTACTACTCGACTACCCAGGTACTAGAGAGTATATTCCCGAGTGATGTTCCTGGTGGCACTATAACAGTCAGGAAGTCAATCGATTTATATATGGAGGGCTTTATGAGATCTAGTTTGATCCGTATACAGGTTCTATCTGATGTGCTACCACTCAAAGGGGTACCAACAGGGGTTACAAGGGTGGCCAACAAATGTGTGCTTAAGTACCACTTGTATTTCTTATGTGTATGACTCCCATATCGTAGTTTTATGTGCCTAACGACGGATATTTGTAGTTTTAAGATGCTGGAATATGTCTCTACCTTGAAAAACATTTAACCCACAATTTTCTGCCGAGGAAGGTGCTCTAATACCACTTTTAGTATTCCATATATAAAATAGTATGCAAAACATAAATATTTTAGCTATAAATGGCAGAGAAGCAATGATATAATCAAAACAATACCATAATAATACCAGATTAACACTAGAAATAGCACTTTGATTATTGATAGCAATGTTCACTTGCCTCTTCAAGGGGGCAACCTCCAACAGAATAGAGATCTATTACAATAATATCCAAGACAAAAATTCTCATACCCTCTACTCCTATTTATACTAAATATGTCTATCCAAAAGAACAATCTAGAGGAAGATCCTTCTAGAAGTTGAATCTTCTATTAGGTCTTCTTACATTTGACTTATTCTTCCTTATTGCTAGGCCTTATTAATATTGTCATTTATTACATGGAAATATATTATTGTACCTACGTGAGGGGTTAGGGAGATTAGGTCCCTAAAAAATATGTTTCAAGTGTTCTTCCCAAGTCTTCATGGAGACAAGGATGTCATTCACATACACTACCACAAAAGAATCAGTGAAAGGTTGCAAGATATCATCCATCATCCTCATGAAAGTTGTTGGGGCATTTTACAAACCAAAGGGCATGACCAGCCATTCAAAAAGACCTTCTTTTGACTTGAAGGTAGTTTTCCATACATGTTTCTATTCTATTGGGACCTGATGGTAGTCAAACTTCATATAAATATTACTGAAGAATTTATCCCCCTTGAGCTGATTAAGGAGATTGTTGATTTGGAGAATCGGGTACCAGTTCCTAACTGTGATTTTATTTAGGGCCCAATAATCAATGCAAAGTTGCTAAGTCTTGTATTTCTTCTACACCAGCACAATTGGGCTTACACAAGGTGATGATTTGGGTTGGATGTGCCCCATGTAGAAAAGTTCTTGGATCTAATGCTTGATATCCTCATTTCTAGCAAAGAGCGGCAATAGACTGGACCATTGGGTAGCGGTGCATCGGAGGTCAAATAGATGGGATCCCTGAACTGAAAGTGAGGAGGTAACCTAGTAGGTGATGAGAATATGTCTTTGTATTCTTCCACAACCTTATCCACTTACTTCTGCTGCATGGAGAGGTCAGTTGTAGAGGCCATGGATGTGGCTACAACCATTCTCTCACTCTAAGAGGGAATCACGAAGAAAAAAAACTTACCATCCTGAGAAATTTCCTTATTGCATTGCTCGATAGAGATCAAGGAAATAGAACTAGGTGGGACTACCTCGGGTATCTTTTGTAAAAAAAGAATCATAGTAATAATAACACTATGAGGCCTAGACTCATATACAATATGATGTCTCCATAAATAAGGTTGGCCCAAAATAAAATCACAAAATTAAAGGGGATAAATATCACACAATACCTCATCTTTTAATGACTTGATTCCATACGATAGGCCACACTGTTGGTTGACATGAATATCACTTTCTTAATGAAGCCATATGATGGTGTAGGGTAGAGGGTGCAACATTGTCGGCAGGGTTAGCCACTTAACGACCTCTGCTGAGATGATTTTATTCTGGCTACTGCAATTAATGATGAAGTGTAATGTAGTTCATTTTACCCACATATGTGAATGAAAGAGGTTTCCACCTTCCTCTGGCTCATCAGGTTCATCAGGATGGATCTTGGTGGTAGAAACTATGGCATTGGGTTCCGCATCAATGATTTTTCTCATCTTTTCTGGTTCTGACTCAGAGTTGGAACTGACATCTGATTCAGATGCTTTTACCTTATCCACCAAGCACTTGTTTGAATGACAATCAGTAGTGTTATGTCAGGGGCTATTATGGAAGTAGAAACACTTCCTAGTATCTTTCTTCATCTTCCCATTTTCATTATTTGCTTGAGGCTTGGACTGGTTTTCCTGAGGTTTCCCATATTTTCTCTGTCCTTTGTTCTATGGGTTGGGGCTACCCTTTCCCCTGCTTATGTTGTGAGGGGTTCCTAGACCCAAACTGTCGCATCTTTTGTTCCAATTTCTGCTTGATTTTGATGACAAATCGCTAGGCTTCTCCCAAGGATGAGATGTTTAAAAACTCCATTTCTATATGGATGTATCTATGCATAACATCGCAATACTTGATCACTATATGTCACTCAAAATATTTGATACCCATATTGGTGTGCAAGGTATGGAAGACATTATTGAACTCTGGTATTGTTTGGTCTCTTTCATGTCGCAATGTGGTCCATCTTGTATACAAGTGGTCATAACTTCCAACAGGGTAGTATTGTTCCTTATTAGTATCCTTGAGGGAACCTCAAGTGGGTGCAACTTTAAATAATGTGGATCCCTCTATTTCCTTTTTCTCATAGAAAATATCCCATCAATATTTGACATGGGGAATGGTCTTAAGGAGCGCAAATGTAATATTTTCTCTATCGTAAAAGTTGTGGATAGAAAAACACCCTTCTAGAAGGTTTAACCATTTATCTACAGAATTTGCATCTATTTTACCTTCAAATATCGGAATATCAAAATTGATCTATACCTTGAATGGGTTGGATCCTCTTCTTGAGGTGGATGTGTCGCTTGTTGGTAGTCGTCGAAGGATTTATGCGAAGTTGTCCATCATCTCGTTCCTTTGTCTCTTAAGGGATTCCTCGAGCAACATTTTGAAAGAAAATCTTGTCCCATGGTCTTTCATTTCAGTCACCATAGACGGTTTCTTGGGCACGTGGGAGTAGTTGTCCTCAAGAGAAACAAGCTCGAGACGCAACTCTCTATACCCTAACCACGTCAGGACATGCATTAAAAAAATGACCAGGAGCAGACCACTTTGATACCACTGATCCATATTTATGAGCGGAACAAAATGAAACAACATATTTATAATATTAACATAGAGACACAGTGAAAAATAACAGAGATATAGTAAAACTTGACTTATATTAAATATGAATTGTGTTGAAAACTATAAAATGCAGACTGAAAACAAGCTTGCTAGAATGGTGGTATCTTATCTCTGAGAAGAGATGTGACGGCTACACTTCTTCACAAGAAGATTATTGCAATGAGACTCTAAAGGAATTTTTACCATAAACATGAATTCCAAAACCCTAGACTTCCAAAAACCTAACCCTAGGAGATGAGACACCAAATGTCATGTGGGCCCCGTTGGCATAAGTTAGTACATCAACTTCCCAGGGTTGTAACTTTTGCATACGATCTCTTTTTAGGGCCAACAATAGGTTTTTTGAAAGGTATTGACAAGTAGCTTCATTTAGGAGGCTCAATTAAATCCTTTTGCCATCATTTAGGTTCTTGTTCATGAAACAAAGTCGTTTAGACCCTCAAAATGGCCCTAGAAGTTCATGAACTAAAAAACTACTAGAAATAGTAAGTTGCCAAAAAATTATTTTGAGACAGTTGGACAAGGTGGGTGGCCACCGAGATCCTCCTGGATCAACACGCCCATAATAATATTCAAAAAATTAGACACTACAAGTGGATGGGGTTCTTGTAACAATTTTATCTAATCACCAAATATAATAAGGGTGGCATTAACAAGTTGGAAAACATGCTTTCAAGGCCACCCACATACATGATCATATATTCGGGAACTCATACACACATGTACCTTTTTACAAATGATCCATACAAATATGCATACATAAAATATAAGGACTTTAAATAGGTATTTTCAGTAACTATAGGGCAAATTTTGTGTAGAAGAAGATGTAGATAAGGTTGACTATCATCTCTAGGATGGGTTTCTCTACAAGCGAGAAATTATTTTCATTCCTAAAGGTGAAATATTGTACCTTATGAGAGATTTTCAAACCTCAAAAGTTGTAAAGAATTTTGTCGTTGGGAATATAGTTGCCAACTTATAGAGGCATGTGTATTGGCATAAAATATAAGAAGATGTAGCTCAAATTATTAGAGGATGCATAATTTATTGTAATATTAAGCCAAGTAATACAAACAAAATCTTATACCATCCCTTACCTATAGTTACTAGGCCATGGGAAAGTATCTCCATGGATTTCATGGGTGGTTTTACAAGAACAAGGAAAGGAAATGACTATTTGTTTGTGGTAGTTCATAGGCTTAGCAAGATGCAAAAAACATATTATTTGAAAATGTCTAAGTGCACTTTGGGATACCAAGGAGAATCATCTCAAAGAGAGATACAAGATTTTTTAGTGCCATTTAGCCTACACTTTGGGAGATGATGGATACCAAGTTGAAGATATCTACACATTTCCATCCTCATACTGATGGGTAAACAATATTGCTTAGGACATTGGTTCAACTTTTGAGGGGTTACAGTTATAATAATCCAAGTATTTATGACAAAAAATTGATTTATGTTCACAACTCTTATAACAAAGTAGTTCAAACTTATGCCATTAAGTCCCTTTTTTAACTTGTTTTGGGTATTTATCGCATTTCCCCTTAGTTTGTATATATCAACAACAAGGCGAAGTGAGGGAAGACAACGTAGGAGAAGAATTGAAGGATAAAGAATTATTGATAAGAATAGGTAGATCCATTTGGAAGTATAGGATACATTGAATAAGTCACAAAAAAAGTGTAGGGAATGGCATGATCAACATAAAATTGCAAAAACATTCAAGGTGGGAGACGGAGTTTGGTTGAATCTAAACAAAGAAAGTCTATATAATCCTAGCAATAATATCAATACTATGTAGTATGGTTCTTATAAATTGTTTGAAAATATGGGTGATAATGCATATAGACTCGGTGATAAAGCATATAGACTCAATCTATCCTCATAAATATGAATTTGCTTAGTATAGAATGTTGAAAATCTAAAACTATATGAGTCTTCCATGTTGGCCTAATAAAATAATAAGAAAGTTGTTCCCACTATAAAGGACATTCCACCAGAAGATCAATAAAAGTTAGTGGAAGACATAGTTTTGAAAAAGAAGTCCAAAACCAATAGGTTAGGGTAGAATGAACTCTTGTAGGTTGGGTTGGGGGGACAACTTCCAAGAAAGGCAAAAAGGTATTCCAAGGAGAAGGTGGAGGAAAAATACCCTCACCTTCTTTAATAAAATGTTTTGGGGACCCAAATCCTTCATAAATGGAGAGGTATGATCCAAAATGCATCATTATATAATTTTTCATATATTTTGGTGCTTTTAGGAGGAAAAATCGGAGCTACTGGCTTGTAGGGACCATTTTAGAGAAACATCCTAGTTTGATGATTTATGGTCCAGAACTTTAGAGACCATATATGATACATTCAACAACCATTTTTTGGGGTCCAAACTTTGCAAACAAAGTTCCCAACTTCTCGACAATTTTCTACACATCAAGGTATTTCCAGCAACATGAACATCACCTCAATCAGATTTTATATGTGAAGGTTGTGCCTGCTAAATGTTGATTTAACATGCTAACCAACATGGCTTCAAGTGGATTCCATGTTAGCTCATATTACTAGCACATGTAGATCTAGTTACCTGTGGACTTTCAATAATATTCTAGAGGGTCTGTTGTCATCCTTATACACACTTGCAAACCTGAGTTAAGTCCGGCTCACTTAGTGTATCCTTGGAGGCACAATGCCTAGGTTCACAGCCCACGCTGTCACTTTGACCGGAACCTCTTTCATATAGGCTTACTCCTAGGGAAGCCAAAGGGGGTATACCTTAGTTACTAGATGAATTAAGTTAAGTTCTAGGAGTTAGTTTAATTTCTTAAGGTTAGAGGGGATCTATCCTATGATGCACAAGCAGCAATGCAAGATGTAAGGGTTAGTATGTAAGTCAAGCCTTTTCCCTAGGTCAACTAAGACTAGTGCCTAAAGATTGGGCAAGGGGTCAACTATGTTAAGGGGCGTTTCGTTACAAGTAGATTACAAGTCACTTACAAGATTACAAAAGAATCAGTTAAACCAATGAATATTAGATACAAGTAATTACAAAAGAATTACAAAATATCTATTCACAAATGAGATATCCACAAAGTACCTGATGTAAGATTTACAAATAAAGAATATCTAAGATACAACAAGCAAGCTAACCATATGTGTGCAAGATATCAAAGACTAAAGCATCACATCACATCACCACATTTATGAGATCATCATAAACACATTATAACATCAACACATTCCAAATATTTAGAAGATCTTAGCACAATTGTTATAAATATTATTGAAGATGATCCACACTCTTACTTGTTAAACCCACAAGTAGTTTATTAGATTTGGTCCAGGGTTTAGTTATTAGGCTTTCATAAGATTTATAAAAATTTATTAGATATTTCACCAAAGCCTCCTACTCATATTGCCAAATAGCTTCTGTATTCTAAATAAGTGTTTCCACCCTAGCTTCACAGGTCATCCAAAAACAAGAGTACTTCCCGGAGAGGACACACACCTGGTGCGCCATGGGACAGTCCCCTCCCACTACCCTTCGTTGTTTTCCTCAAGATCTGTTTTAGATGGTGAAGATTGTGGTCTAAGGTACCCTAAATAGTCTATTAAGTATAGATATTTATTAGGTAGACTTTTAGGTGATTATTAGAGTGTTTTGAAGATTTTAAGACACTTTAAACTTGCAATTTAGTGATATGGCCGAAACTGTTATTAGCCTTTTAAGTGTGTTACTTCAAGCTTATCCAATTGAAGTATATCAACACATGTAAAACAAATAATATGGATGAAAAAGAAAGATATATCACATGCACTTAAAGAGCTTGTTATGAAAGAAAAGCTTTAGGGCAAGAACAACTTGCCTTCAAGAGATTGAAAGAAAATTTAGTGTGTGTTTTCCTTATTAACCATTCAATAACATTCAAGCCTCACCAAGTGGCTTCCAATATATGTAAGAAATAAGAGAATAAAACAATTACTTGTTAAGCACTTAGATGTTAAGCATTTAAGATCTAATCGATGTGCAAGAGAGAGAAAGAAAATATACTTGAAATTAAACTAAGCAATAAGATAGATCTAGTTAGATTACTTAAGTGTTGCCTAATAGGCTTAAGATTATGATGTAAATCTAAAACATAAGCAATTATATCATTGAACAATAGATCACATCAATCATATCAACACTTAGCCTTACCTATTGGGGTATTCCTCTCCCAACTAGGTAGCTATTATTATAAGATTTTGCTTAATTAGGTTAATTTATTTTAAGACTTAGAGATTAGGGAAAACAAGTAAAAGAGAAAGAGAGAGAGAAAATAAGCAAGTAAACTATCAAGCAAGCAAAGGCAAACCTACCCCACGTCCTAGGTTGAGAAGGTGCCCCTCACCTTCTAAACCTCACGTCCTAGCTAGAAGGAAAAGCAAAAATGCTAAGAAATGAAACCCTAGCTAGATATATGCTACCCAATAAGCTCACACAAAGAGGGAGGTCATACCACTTCTTCCCCTAAAGGTGTAAGCCACTAACAAGCAAGAAGAAGAAGAGGCAAAACATACCAAAATGATGAAAAATAGAGAGGTAGGGTTGAGAGATAGCTACCAAACCCCTTGGAGGGCCTTCTAGTGTTGTGTGGATGTCCTTTAGGTACCTAATAGTCCACTCAATTAGATATGAAACCTGTAAAACAAACAAGCTAAGCTTGCTAGGAAAACTACACACAACCAAGAAAAGTGATGGAAAAACCCTTGCTTTTTAAGGAAAGAACTTTCCACAAGAACAAGAGAGTATATCTGATATAAATGACCTATATAAACATGTTATGCTAGCTGAAAAATGGATATGTATGAACAACAATATAGATGAAGAGTAAAGGTTAGACAAATGGAGTGTATGAGTGCTTCAAGAGACCCTTCTCCTTGAAGGAGTTCCCAATGAAACCCTTGAAGTATAAACCTGCAAAACCTCCTTAAGTGTATGCATACAAGAAATAATATGTTGATGTATGTAAATAAAACGACACTTCAATCCTATATAATACATCAAGATAGATAAACCCATAAGCATAAGCATTAATAAATAGATCTACTTAGATAACACTTTACCTAAGATCAAAAGTTGCAATCACCCAAAAAAAAATTATACAATATTACCTCATAAGCATAAGAAAACAAAGCAAACACATTGCTCCTCTAGTTGTCCTCCAAAGTTTCTCCTTTATTATTACTCAATAAAAATAAGTCTTGGAGAGAAAATACTCCAAAACCCTAGAGCATAGAATAGAAATGAATGCAATAATGGGAAGAGAGAGCGAGATGAAAATCAAGTAGCATAAAAATAACTGAAGATATGGTGAGTTGGGAGAGAGAAATGAGATCTATTTATACTTGGAGAGGCAAACCTACCTCTCTTGGATCTAATCCAAGTGTCCACCACCAAGCAAATGAGTAGATCTCAAGGCTAGGGTGCACCATCTAGGGTTTGAAAGCTAGATCTAGGGTGTAGAAAAATGTAGGAGGTGTTGGGATCAAGAAAAGAGGTGTGGGATTCCTTGAGATTGATGCCAAGGAATGTGAGAGGTCTTAAATAATTTTTAAAAAATCATTTGTGGAGTTTCTAGATGGAGGGGGGCGTAACTCCTCTTGGAGGGCGCAAAAAAATGGTGAAATAGAAGGAATGGAAGAGGATTAATGAGAAAAATGGAGTGGTATCACCCTAGGAGGTGATGTTGGGGTTAAAGAGAGTTATAACTCATGAGAGGGGGCCCCATTTAAGTCACAACATCCACCACCAAGGAAAAACGTCAATCCCCCTAGGGGGGCATAACTTTTGAGTGTGGAGAGGTGGAAAAGGGTTAGACAAGGTTGGAAAAGGTTGGGAGGGTCATGTTATGCTTATGGGGTCTCTCTCTAACCATAATTTCAACTTTTCACATCTTCTAACTCATTATTACAATTTTTACATTTTGCCATGTTTGGACTTTAGCAATTAAAATTGTTGTTTTAGACTGACTAACACTCTGGGTGGACTAACCCATGGCTAAAATTGTCCGAATGAGATGAAACTTGGTCCATGGATGTAGGGGGTGATATTCCATTTATTTTGAGCACAAATATCCCTATCAAAATTTCAAGGACCTAGTTTTTACAATTATTACTCAAAAATAATTAATTAATTAAATAATTAAGCCTCCAAACTTAGGAAAATTTGATTAAAAATTAATTAATTAAAAAAAACTAACTTAGACTCGACGAAATTTCGCGAAAATTTCTAAGATGCCTTGCATGGTCATTTACAATGATTCCCTATAATAGTTATCAAAACATAATCCCACTAGAACGTCGTTCGCCACTTTGGAGGAATTATTGCAAGTGTGAGGGGAAAACTCAAGGGAAATCAATAAGCATGAAAATATCAATTAATAACCTGAGGATAAAAAACCCTCGGTGAAAGGAACTCTCTGAGTGAACCAATCCCAAGGTAACTGACCTAGACATGACTCATGCAGACCTATTACATTATTAACCCACGCACGGGTGCGAAAATTCCAATCACAAAATAAAGTGTTGGGGCCAAACACTGCCCTGTAGAACCAAAGGTCTTTAACAACACGGCATATGATGATGCATCTTTTCACTTCATATGAGTTGACCACCTGTGTTGGAGATATGGTCAACAGAGTCCAAAACCCTAACCCTAATCAAGAGATAAGGATTGAAAAATCCTCAACCCTAACCCTAAAAAGCTATCAAAATATGTTATATAATGGGACACCGAGAAAGGAAAGGGTTCCATTATTATTGTATTATTGTCGTTCCGTAGGTGAGAAAAACATTTAGGAGAGGGATAATAAAGTAGAACCAAGGAAGTAGAAGATCGTGTACTAGCCTCACTAGCCACAATATTAAGGCCAACTCCATAATAAATACCCCTTTTCTTCATGTATTGATTTCATAACTAAGAAGAAAAGAGAAAAGCATAAGCCTTAGCTTCTAGCTAGGTTTTTCCCAAGTTGGGTTTTCATTTTTCCCATGTTGGGTTTTCCCAATGTACATATTATGTTCATTATATGGATGATGCATTATGTTCTTTTCTTATTTCATTTAATTTTTAGTTATTTCAATCTTTTCATGTACAAAGATAATAACATTAAATATGAATCTTAAGTAAAGAACTACATATTTCATAAACTTGTAAAATTTGTATGAACTATTCTAGCGGAATCTCTATGACAATTTAAATTATTTAATTCTTGTAAAGTTTATGTGATCAAATTTAAATAAAATATCATTTCACACAAAAAAAAAAAAAATTATAAAATGAGATAATTAACTACTAATATTATATTAAATATGAACTAACAACTAAAAAAAATCGAATCTCAACTGTTTAAAAATATTGGCTAAACATATTTAGTATAATTTATATTAATATAAACATTGTGGTATAATTTTATATCATTAAATAAATTAAACAGAAATTTACACTATACATTACCTTTTTATCTATGTGTTTCTCTGTGAAAGGACTTATATATATATTTGAGGGGGTGAGGGGATTTTCAATACTGATCTAGGTTCAATTACTGTGTAGATTATGGGACACTGGGAGATAGTAGTCAGATATTTAAAGTTTATTATCTATCAAACATAAGTGGATATTAAATTTTAGTATGAACCTTAAAGCACTCTAATTTTAAAAAAATGTTCATTTTCCTAGCAAGCTTGCTTATTCGGTACATGGGATCTTTAGGTTGTGCCCTGCTTTGCATATTTTGAGACATGTTCTTTTCA
>SNQJ01S0025156.1:15017-29182 GCA_010110895.2 Picea sitchensis
ACATCCTGTAGAGATAACAAGAGGAAAGACCTTGTCAGGGAAAGATAACCTTTTAGGAACAAAGGGGGAAAGCAGTCAAAAGTGGAGAGAGAACAGTGACAGGGGGAGTCATCCAGTTATGATACGAAAGGGTTGATGAAGGAGTCCCAGTAAGAGAGGTGAGAAATTTTGAGTATTCTACAGAGGATACAGCGGAAGCTGAAGATGAACAGGTCCAAGAATCAAAAGGAGAAGACTCAGGTTTAGATACAAATATTATGCAAGCCTCAAATAAGAGAGTCCATCCTATCGGGGGGATTTTGTGTTTCTTTAATATCTAATACCTCCTAAAAATACTGCAACAGCTCAGGGGGAGCATCTTTTCTTTGACATTGATGTCAAAGGGGGAGAAAAGGAGTGGTCTAGACCAGATGCTATAGTTAGAGGTCCAAAAAGATTAGCACAGTCGTTCAGGTTTGCCATCAATGCCAATGGGGGAGATTGTTGGCATGTTTACAAGAAAAGCATGCTTGTCATTGATGGCAAGAACAACAACAACGATGGCATGTCTACAGGCAAGAATAACAACAACGATAGCATGCTTACAATTATTGATGGCAAGAACAACAACGATGAAGGTATGGTTACAGGAAAGAATAGTAGTGACGTTGGCATGTTTACAGTTGAGAGACAACAATGGAAAACAGGAAAGCAAGGAAGATCAGCAGGGATGATGGCATGGAAAGATCAGAAGCGTAAACTCCATTTCGGAGTTTTGGATACCGGGAGTTGGAGGAGTCAAGGAAGAAACTCACAGCAGAAAATTGTGAAATGTGAAACCACGACTTAATCTCCATTTCGGAGTTTCGGATACCAAGAGTTGAAGGAATCAAGAGTCGAGAATCTTCACCAAAGGTGTCCCGAAGTTGCGAAATGTGAAACGTCGAAATCCCGGAACAGACACGACGAAGGCCCATGAAGTTTTGAAATCATGAAAATATCTAGACTGTTGAATCATCAATATTGTGGACAGTTGATCTGACTCCATTTCAGAGTTTCGGATACCAGGAATTGGAGGAGCCAAGAGTCAAGACTCTTCATCACATGAGTCCCAAAGTTGCGAAATGAGAAACGCCGAAATCCCGAAACAGGCACATCAACAAAGACTCCATTTCGGAGTTTTGTAGACTGGGAAATCAAAGATCAAAGGAACCTTAACCTTTGAAGTAGTGAACCCCAAAATCCCGAAACAGGCACCTCAACAAAGACTCCATTTCGGAGTTTCACATACCAAGAAATCAAAGATCAAAGTAACTTTAACCTTTGAAGTAGCGAACCCCGAAATCCTGAAACAGACACAACAAAGGCCCATGAAGTTTTGAAATCATGATAAGATCTGGATCATTGGGTCCATAGGACACGTGGTGAAAGATCATCATTTCACTGACTGGAAAGTCAAAGGAACGGGGTTCCCTAACCTCTCGAACTCGCGATATGCAAAATTGTGAAATAATTCTAGTCGTTGGATCAAGGACAAATATACACCGTCAGACCCAGGAGGTCAATGTGGCAGACCATGTCAGGAAGGACAGGTGGAAGAATACGTCATAAAGGACACGTGGCACAATCATATAAGGACAAGTGTCAAGTTGATTTGGCATTTCAGGAACCTGGAAATCACAATTCTGAGTGACACATGGATCACGACACATCATTGAGTGACATTATTCCAAAAATTTAGTTTCGGGAGTTTCAACATCAACTCTCCCTCAAAGTTCCGAAAGCTGAAGTTCTGGGGCGGAGGATAGCCATCCGATCACCACGAATCATGGACCGTTGATCTAAAGAGTGAAGCGCTCAAACGATTAGCGAGTGTTCATAGGATGTGGGCACATCGTCGAGAGTTGGAGGAAGGCGCTAACAACTAAACTCCATTTCAGAGATTGCAACTTGGAGAGTCGAGATGCCTCGCAACAGGAATTTGCGACATGCGAAATCGCGAAATGCCGAAATGAGAAAAACATCTTTTGGTGTAGGCTATAGTCACCGTCAGTGGTCATGTGAGAGGGAGGAGCTAGCACCAAGCTAAGCTCCTTTTTGGCGATTGTAACATGAAGAGTTGAGACTCTTCACCACAGGAATGTCAAAATGTCGAAATGCCGAAATGCAAAATCAATGCGAGACCTTGTGCTTGTAATACAACAGTGTTGGATACTTGGAAATATGATCTAGGGGATACTATTGCTCTTCACGGTTAATCGATCAGTTATGATCCAGTTGTTGATGCGTTTTCTTGGAGTTTCACAGTGTAACTTCTTGAAACGACTGATGGTCTCTGTGAGAGGACTCGAAGAGACTTCAGGATGATCGCCATAGAAGATGAAGAGTCTTGAGGCATATTCCAATGGCATGAAGACTGTTCATAGAGGCTATTGATAGATGTAAGACCGTTGGAGCCTGTAACTCCAATAGAGGGAATGAGCTCGACTGTCACAGAGAAGACGAAGAGTCGCGACTGCTGGAGAGGCTAAGGAATCTCGGCATAACACCTACTGATGATGGATGCATGGGTTTAACCACCAGAGAAGCTGAAGAGTTGTAATGATGATTAGGAAAAGCACTCGACCTGGGGTGTAGAGCATGCAGAAGAATTGTGCAAATAGCATGCACAAGGTGCACAGAGACTATAAGAATGTAGAACAAAGAAGAGATGGTTGCTGCTGTTGAGAGTGATTCAGGTGTGTAGAAGGAGGCAGAGTACAGTAGCTGAAATGCACATAAAAGGAATGGTGCATTGAATGGATATGGCGCATAGAGCATAAAAGGAAAAAGAACAAAAAGTGCAAGGCATGTGTGCAGGAAGATAGTGAGGCAGACAGAGCAGGGCAGTGTAGCAGAATAGTGATGAGACTGGTAAGCCATTGATGAACATTATATCACTATAATAAGTTTCAGTAAAAAAGATTGATATTTCAAGGTGGTAGGGAGGTGCTAGGGAGGATTGTTGTCCTCAGAGGTTCAAGTGGGTTCTTGAACACAGGGAGTTGTAGCTTTCATCTGGTTGCAGCCAAAGAAACCAGCGTGGCAGGGTGGTGCAAGGGAGAATTGTTGTTCTCTGTTTTACAGGTTGGTGCTTGTGTGACTAGAAGTTGGTGCTTCCATCCAATTTTTACTGGAACACTTAGGGAGTTGTCGCTTCCTTCTAGTGGGTGCTAGAGAAACCAAGGATTTGGTGCTTCCTTCTAGTGGGTGCTAGAGAAAACAGAGAGTTGGTGCTCTCAACAAGTTGCATCTTGCAAAACAGAGGTTGTAGCCTCACAATGAGTTGGAGCTCATATGTATGATAATGTACAAGATGTAAAGATTACTTATCATACCAAGAAGAAGAGGTTTTTACCCTTTATGGGTTTCCTCAGGAAATATTTGTCTCTGTATATTTCATATGTGTGACTGATGTTGAATGTTCTATTGCTTACCTCCCTGCATTATTGTGATTGTCATTAAGTTCTCTGCAAAGAGCTTAAAATAAGAATAATTATTTAAGCACAATAACAACTGATTCACCCCACCCCTCTCCTGCTCCCCCCTCCCCTTTGAGTTGTCCAACAGTTTATTCAACCTTATTTTGGCAATTTAATTTGGTAGGGGCATATAGTAAGGCCTAATAATATTCATGAGGTAGTTGGCAGCCTAATAATATTTAGAGAGATAGTTGAAATAGTTGGCAACCTAATAATATTCAGAGAGATACTTGAGATAGTTGGCCGCCTCATAATATCTACATAAGAAGTTAACCTGGGGCTAAGCCTTATGAATCCTACTCATAATTCACAACAATCACAAACCTATGAGACCTTGCTAATTCTACTTATAATTCACAATACTGAACCATTAAAATATGATATGATGAATCATCACAGTTACTTTACAATACAATAAACATGCAAGGTAAAACACTCTGTTCTGTACTGTACTGTTTTTGAGAACACAATTTCCACAAAGAGGTCTACCAAATGATTGATAGAGCCAAGTTAGATATCCTTTGTTTTTAATCAAATTGTTTCCCTGATATTCTTTGATATATATTTGTATATATTTTTTCATTGTATAGGCCATGGGCAAGTCGAGAAAGACGCACTACTTAGCGATCCGAAAATAATATTTAAGATGAAAACGTTGGTAATTGCTATGAAAATTTTTCATGGTGATAACAAGCTTGGTTAGGGAGGATTTGGCCCTGTATACAGGGTAACATAGGCTATTTAGATATATTCTATGAATATATTAAATTATTATAGTAGTCGGGGCTGCTCTCACCTCAACCCCCAACTGTTAGAAGCAGATTGTTATGTTAAATACTTTATCAATTTTTTTCCCGGATCATATGTCTGAATCTTTCAGGGAATTACTAAAGATGGAAAACAAATAGTTGTAAAGAAGCTGGCCTTAAAATCTAGGCAGGGAAGGAAAAAAAAATTGAATGAAGTTAAGCTTGTGGTCAAAATTCAGCATCAAAATCTTGTGAACCTACTCAGTTGTTGCGCAGAGGGATCAGAAAGGTTGCTCGTTTATGAGTACTTACCGAATAAGAGCCCGGACAGATTCATATTCGGTGAGTCACTTTCGTTTAATTATGCTATATGTACATAAAAATAACTAGTGTTGTAACATACTTTAGGTTAGGTGTTAAATTGGTATGTTGCATGCATGGCTACAGATCCAAACAAATGCTCAGACCTTGATTGGAAGAAGTGTTACAATATCATCCTTGGAATAGCTCGTGGGCTTCTCTATCTTCACCAGTATTCTCAATTGTGGATTGTTCATCGATATATTAAAGCAAGTAATATTTTGTTGGACGAGAAACTGAATCCTAAGATAGCAGATTTCCGCTTAGCGGAACTTTTTCCTTAAGATGAGACCCAAATCAGCACAAGAATTGCTGGAATTATGTAAGATTTTAACGCAATAATCACTGTTCACTTAAGTATTAACTTGTAGGATTTAGCACTACAGTTTCCTCTCCAAATACTTTTACTTTATCATTATTCAACTCCTAAAATTTCATTTCACTAAATCTTTGCCATTGTAATTTGACTATGCAGCGAATATATGGCACCGGAATACGCTCTGCGGGGGCAGTTATCTGTGAAAGTCGATGTCTATAGATTTGGCGTTATTCTTCTTGAACATGTGAGTGAAAGAAAGAACACTGATTATAATTTGTCATCTGAAATGGAGATGCTTTTAGGATGGGTTAGATACTCTTACACTGTTTTCGTTGTATTTCCCACTCATCATTATATCTATAGGATTCTAGACCATGTTATTTAGTTCATGAATAAATAATTTAGCCCGAGTATAAGATTAGGGGTTTCACTCATCTATTTTGATATGAATTCCTCATCTATTGACTTCTGTCCTAATTTTCCATGAAACTAATTAAAGCCAATCTTATGGGTCTCTTCATCATGCATATATTTTATGAAAATGCAGGTATGGAGTTCATACAAACGAGGAAATGATTGATCCAGCAATAATTGAAACATGTGACGAAGAGCAAGCGGTGAGATGTATTCATGTAGGTCTTTTATGTACACAAGTCGATTCTATTCTATTGTAATTGTTAAATGCGAAAAACAACAATTATTGTAAAACAATATTAATGACAATCACAATCACACATATTAATACACAAAGATCTACGTGGTAAAACCCTTCTTGTAAGGGAATGTGGTAAAATTATTCTTGTAAGGGAAACCTCCACAGGGCAATGATAATCGGTCTTTGCTTATTGTTCAAGGGAGATGAATACAAATAACCATCAAATTCAGGCTTCCATTCGACCCAAGCTTTCGCTTCTCGCTTCTCTCACAACTTTACTATTTCCCCATCCCTTTATGCCTCTATGGGCTTACATGAATATACAACATAATTCATCTTAGTTACAAACTATTTTCCAATCTTGTGCATACATACCAAATTAGTAGATTTGATTGAACAAATTACTACAAAACAGGATCCATGAAATCTGTCCATATCCTCCGAATTTAGGAAATTAGTTGGCATATTCAACAATCTTCACCTTGAAAACAATTTACCTAATCTATCATGCCCAATTTATTCATCACCTCTTTTGCAAGCCAAGAGAAGCCAAGCACCATCGTAGCTTCTCTAAAAGTAATGGTTTTGTGAACATGTATGCACAATTCACTTTTGTATGAACTTTCTCAAGAGAGACTCCACGTTCATCGACGACCTGTCTTACAAAATGGTACTTGATAGGGATATGTTTTGTTTTACAGTGGTAGGCTGGATTCTTAGCTAATTGAATAGCAATTTGAATATCAAGAAGTAACTTTACATTGTCCTGCATCCTTCCAAACTCACCAAACAAACCTTTCAACCAAACTGCCTCTTTGCAAGCATGTGAAGCAACTACGTATTCTACTTCTCTAGTGGATAAGGAAACAATGCTTTGTATCTTTGACATCCAACTAATAGCTCCGCCTGCAAGAGTAAAGACATATCCTGAAGTTGACCTCATTTTTTCCAAATCACCTGTAAAATCATAATCAACATATCCACAAACTAACTCACAACCACTATTATAGGTGATACAATAATCACTTATGCCCCTCAGATATCGAAGCACCCATTTCACTGTTGCACAGTGCTCTTTACCTATTGGATTTGCCATATATCTGCTGACAACCCCAACTGCATGTGAAATGTTTGGTCTTGTACTAACCATCGCATACATTAAACTTCCTACAGCATTAGCATACGGTATTCAAGACATATGTTCCTTTCTTCTTTTGTACTATGACATAAACTTGAAGAAAGCTTAAAATGGGAAGAGAAAGGTATAGAAATTGGTTTCACACTGTTCATACCAAACCTCAAAAGAATTTTGTCGACATACTTCTATTGTGACAACCAAAGCTTACCATTCCTCCTGTCTCTGAATATCTCCATGCCCAAAATCTACTGTGTTGCTCCTATATCTTTCATATCAAATGCCCTATCAATTTGATCCTTTAACATGTTTATCGCAGTTATGATTTTTTTTGCTAAAATCATATCATCAACATACGATACTAAGATAATGAATATGCCATTATTCAATTTCTTAAGGTAAACACAATGATCATACTCACTCCTTGTATAATTCTGGCTCATCATGAAAGAGTCAAATTTATTGTAACATTGTCTGGGTGACTACCTCAGACCATACAATGATTTCTGGAGCTTNAATATGCCATTATTCAATTTCTTAAGGTAAACACAATGATCATACTCACTCCTTGTATAATTCTGGCTCATCATGAAAGAGTCAAATT
Organism: Picea sitchensis; assembly: GCA_010110895.2. NCBI lineage: Eukaryota > Viridiplantae > Streptophyta > Pinopsida > Pinales > Pinaceae > Picea > Picea sitchensis. The sequence goes on from SNQJ01S0025156.1 coordinate 22,340, forward strand.
TATTGTAACATTGTCTGGGTGACTACCTCAGACCATACAATGATTTCTGGAGCTTTCAAATAAATTTCTTGTTGCAATTCTGAACAAACCCTTCAGGTTGTTCAATGTAAATCTCCTCATCCAAATCTCCATGCAAGAAAGAAGTCTTAACATCTAGCTGCTCCAACTCCAAATCAAGTAATGCAACCAATGCTAACACACTTCGAATTGAAATGCTCTTAACAACTGGTGAAAAAATCTCATGAAATTCAATACCTTATTTCTGAGAATATCCTTTTGCAACCAACCTTGATTTGTACCTCTCTACCTTATTATCAACAACCTTCTTCAGCTTGTAGACCCACTTGCAACCTACATTTTTCTTGTCTCTTAGAAGTTCTACCAGATCCCATGCAACATTCTTCTCTAATGCATTCATTTCATCCTTCATTGCTTCTTTCCATTTATCACTGTTAGAACCCTTCATAGCTTCTCGATAGCACAAATGTTCATTATCATTAGTACTTAAAGAAAATGAAGAAACAAAATCATCATACCTTCTTGGAGAATTTCTGACTCATGTAGACCTCCTTAGGGAAGTTTGTGGCTCATCTACATTCTGTTGATTGTCATCATCATCCATGTTTTCCTCTCCAGGAACCTCTTCAGGAACATCTTCAAAAACATGTTCATGTTCACTTTCATCTGTAGTTGAATGGGTTTCAAACTGAATCTGTTGATATTTCGGTACTTCTACTTGTTTCATTTGAACATCTACATCTGATTTGATGAGAGATGATTCATCAAATATTACATCTCTGTTAATGGTGATCTTGTGGGAAGTAGGATCCCACAACCTGTACCCCTTAATACCATCACCATATCCAACAAAGATAAGCCTTTTTTATTTTGGATCTAATTTAGAACGTTGATGTTTCGGAATTAGAGCATAGGTTTCACAACAAAAAACTTTAAGATTAGAATAATTACAATGGTGACTTGTCCATACCTCTTCTGGAATCTTGCATTCTATTGTTGTTGATGGTGATCGATTCACCAGATAACAAGCTGTAGATACTCCTTCTACCCATAGTTCCTACTGCAAGTTGGTGTTACTTAGCATACTCCTTGCTCTCTCTAGAAGAGTCTTGTTCATGTGTTCAACAACTCCATTTTGCTGAGGAGTATAGGCAATGGTTTTATGCCTATAAATCTCAAAATCCTTGCAATAGTTCTCAAATTCCATTGACGTAAATTCACCACCATTGTTAGTTCTTAAACATTTAATGGAACTACCAGTGCTCTTTTCTACCAAATCTCTAAACTGCTTGAAAACAATAAATACATCAGCCTTTATTTTCAACATATAGATCCAAACCCTCCTAGCTAAATTGTTTATAAAAGTAACAAAGTATGATGATGCTCCATACGAAATAGTAGGGGATGGTCCTCAAAAATTAGAATGGATATAATCATGAATTCCCTGACTGGTGTGTCTTCCGGTTTTAAATCTCTACTTATTATGTTTTCCATAAATACAGTGCTTGTAGAAATCTAACTTTAAAGACTTTAGACTAAGAACTAACTTGTGATTAGATAATACCTTCAATCCTCTTTCTCTCATATGGCCCAATCATTGATGCCACAGTTGAACATAATCACTGTCATTCTCAGATACAACCGTCGTATGATATGACTCGGTTCTTCCTTCTAACAGAAATAGGTTTCCAACCTTCTTCGATTTCATAACCCGTAGGATTCCTTTGTAGACCTTCATAACTCCACCTTGAATAGTACTTTTATATCCTCCAGTATCTAAGACTCCCAAAGAGATTAGGTTCTTCCTAAGCTCAGGTACATGTCTCACATCATTTAGTACCTTAACAGATCCATCAAACATCTTAATTTGAATGCTACCAATTCCCACAACTTTACATGTTATATCATTTCCCATGTAAAAAATTCCATCATCTATATACTGGTAAGTAATAAACCAGTGTCTATGAAGACACACGTGATTTGAAGCACCAAAATCTAATAACCATTGTTGATCATAATGTGAAAAAAGACTGATTGTTAAAACTTCATGAGCCATACCTGAACTTGTTGTTGAACCTGTTTCGGTTGTATTTGCTTCCTTCGTCTCTTTTGGAGGGTCTTCTTTAGAGTCTTGTTGTCGCTTCCAACAATCCTTCTTCAAGTGTCCATATTTTCCACAAACCCAACAATTAAGCTTGCTCTTCCTTCCCTTCGACTTTGACCAAGAGAAATCCCTCTGAACATGTCCTCTTTCCTTAGGTCTTCCTCTAACCACCATCGCCTCAGATGTAGAGGTTTCTAAATTGGATTTCTTCCTTGTTTCCCCAGATATTAAATCTCCAACAATAACAACAAAATCAATACTTTCTGTTGAACTGAAACTAATAGAGGTAAAAAAATGATCCCATGACTCGGCCAAAGAACACAATAATGTAATCACCTTGTCTTCATATTCGAATTTCACTCCCATGCTAGTCAATTGGAATAAAAGACTATTAAAAGTATTTAAATGATCTTTTATTTTCGTACCTTCCTTCATGTGCAAACTGTACAATTTTCTTTTCAGAAAGATCTTGTTTGTCAAGGATTTCGTCATATATAATCTTTCCAGCTTCGTCCACAAATCGATTGTTGTCTTCTCCGTAACAATGTTGAACAAAACATCATTGGCCAAACAAAGACGTATGGCACTCAGTGCTCTTGCTTCGATCTCTTCCCACTCTTCATCCGAAACGATTGCGGGTTTCTTTGTTTTTTCCAAAAGTTCCTTCACCATGCCTTGTTACACGAGCAGATCGTGCATCTTGACCTTCCGGATCTCAAAATTTTTCTTGCCATTGAAATTCTTAATTTAAAACTTGGCACTTTGAGTCTTTTCCATCTTAGACGTTCTCGTATTTATCGGCCTTTGTTCCCCCAAGTATTACTCAGTCCTTTTAATATGCTCGATGCAGGAGATTGTGAATGGAGATCATAAATATCTCGATCTACTCTCCAAATTTAAACCGTACCCACAAGAGAATCAACGCACCTTCATATTTGAGAAAAAAAAAACATGCAATCCACCCTGCACGTCCTTGGGCAGCGAACATCATATAAGTCAATGCTCCCTTCCAGAGGAGAGACTAGCACTGGCTTCAAAAAACCCAAAATTCACAAGTGTTCCTTGAAATCAACTCTCCCTTCACTAGGGGTTCCCAGCGTTGATTTCAAAAAAAACGTTCCCTATACCAAGAAATCAACACTCCCTTTAATAGGGCTGCCCAACGCTGAAGTAAAAATGATGCTCCGTTTGACCAACACCTCTGAAATCGACGCTCACAGAGATGATGGCACTATTGTTGCTCCTCTGAATTTTTACGACTCCTCTTCCAATAGATGGAAACCTTTCTCCCGAATTTTAGTAATGATAAACAACAAATCGCATGGACCCTCGTGTTCTTTCACCATGGCTCTCCTGGCCTCATGGATCTCCAACACATCTCTTCTCCGTTTTCATCGGCTCATCCAGCAAGGCTCTGATACCATTTGTTGTAATTGTTAAATGTGGAAAACAACAATAATTGTAAAACAATATTAATGACAATCACAATCACACATATTAATACACAAAGATCTATGTGGTTGAACCCTTCTTGTAAGGGAAACCTCCACAGGGAAATGATAATCAGTCTTCACTTATTGTTCAAGGGAGATGAATACAAACAACCATCAAATTCAGGCTTCTATTTGACCCAAGATTTCGCTTCTCACTTCTCTCACAACTTTACTATTTCCCCATCCCTTTATGCCTCCATGGGCTTACAGGAATATAGAACATAATTCCTCTTAGTTACAAACTGTTTTCCAATCTTGTGCATACATACCAAATTAGTAGATTTGGTTGAACAAATTACTACAAAACAGGATCCATGAAATCTTCCCATATCCTCCGAATTTAGGAAATTAGTTGGCATATTCAACATATTCATCACTTCGTCCATCAATGTCTACAGTCACTTTGATGCTTTCATCTCATTCTGTGGCTTTACTAGATCCCACAAAGCCTCCTTATGTAACTTTTGTGACCCACAATATCGATTCCATCGGTTCTCATTCTGGCCTCTCACATGGGTCTACACCTACGTCTTCTTCTGTATGATCTTCTCACATCCCTGTGGCTCATCTATCTATCATCGATGCTTCCATTACTATCTTGGAACCCAGGTAATGCTAATTTTGCACTTCTTAGTATATTACTTAAATATAGATAATGGAGCCGAGAGAGATCACTTTCGGCTTCCCCCTATGGACAAGTATTGTATCGGTGTGTTTGTCTTATCTCGTCTGTTTAAGTAAATATTCATACATTGTTTTTAATGGAGTGACTTTATTAGTCCCTGCAATGCAGGGATTGTAGCGATTGGTTAGCCCTCAGATATTTATTGGTATTCATCAAATTTTATATAATAATGTATAATTTTGTATGATATTTGTTTAAAATTATTATTTTTAAATATTAAAATTTAGTGATTCTATTTTAAAAGTGGATAATGTGAAAATCCAATAAAAAATTTAAAAATACAATAAAAAAATTAAAAATTTAAAAATACTATAAATTGTCACTAGATGTTATTACAACTATGCTAATCACATAGATGTTATTACAACTACACTAATGCAGACTAGATTAATCATGACTCTTAATACCAATGCATGGATACCAAAACCCCAAAAACTATGTGGTTTCCATCTGTCTTGATGTTTAATTGTGTGTCCTCCACCACTAGTTCATAAACAATAGGTAAGACTTGTGAGATCCAGATCTTTGCTTACTTTCATCCCAATGTTTTTCTTTGCTTCCATTGCAATATTGGTAGTCCTACATCCAATTTCTATTTCTGATTTTATTGAACACTATTGCAATTGCCTATCCATATAATTCTGATTTTCTAGAAGACCATTTCAATGACCTATCGGTGGCATTGCTCTTGATCATATAAATTTGTTCTAATATTTTATGTGTTTGTTATGCTTTTCACATTGTTTGAATAAAATTTTAGATATTGCTATACAAAAGATTTCGTGACTAATTATATTTTCTCTTTCAATGTGAATAATTTGTAGGGTAGGATGTAAAAATATTAACAAGTTAACTCTTTCAATGTGAATACTTTGTTGGATGTAAAAGTATTAACCAATTAATAAAATGTGGAGGAAAAGAAAAAATTTACATGCAATCACTAAGAAAACTTGAAGCAAAAATTGTTTTAGTAAAAAAATTAATAAAATGTGAAGGAAAAGAAAAAATATATATGCAATCACTAAGAAAATGTAAAATCATGAAGAAAACTTGAAGCAAAAATTGTTTTCAAAGTCCAACCTTGGACGTGTTGATAGCGAAGTCGTAGATGGAAGGAATCAAATAAGATGTAATGGAAACCTTGGTGGTGGACCTTCACCAATAAACCCTGGACCTTCTTTAAACTCAAATCAAAGGAAACTAAAAACCATGGCCAATTAACATACTCACCATCAAAGCGTAACAACAGATAAAGAATACTAGATAGAGACTCTACATAGAGATGCAATCTATCTAATCATGACCAATAATAAAAATAAATAATATGATCACAACTAAGACAAGTGGGAGTTACATATCCCAACACTCCCCCTTAACAACTACTTGTCTTTACCATGGTCAGGTTAAGTCTTCATCATCACCACGTCCTCTGAATAGAAGCACCTCCGGATCAGAAAAGTTTATGTCTAGACCAACCTATTACTTTCTCTTCGTATCTCAATCATACATCACCAAACTTCCAAAATCGATATAAAGAGACAATCATCCAACGAAATGCATGGGTCATCGGTCATTGCAACCATCGGTACAATAGGATGTCCTTTAGGTAAATGATTCATTCGACCTCTTGATGAAATCCCCCTGAATGAAAAACTCATGGTTTCTAGGCACCTCTTGGAGTCCACTCATTGAGCATGTAGTCGACCCATGATACAACTCACTCCTACAAGTATTAACAAACTCTATAATAGAGGTTTCTACACTACAAATCAATGGGGATACATGAAAAACGGGTATGCATGCCTAATCAGGTCTTACAACAATACGCCTTTTACATGTTACATAGATACAAGTAAATACATTACATACTCCAACCTAGGTACTGTTGAATTTGGTGACAACGAATTCTTCCATGCATAGAATTTTGATCCTATTTTTCAGCATTGGTTGTAACTAATAAGACCAAGTTAGAATATGGATAAATTGCATTTAATAATCAGTTTCCTAAGTAAATGTATATAAATTTATGTAAGCCCGTAGAGGCAAGATGAGATAAGGGAGGATGTGAGGAGAATATGAGATAACTTGCAAGTCTGTTGTAAATCTCCATGATCTGAATAATAAGACAACCAATACCTTTGTTTTTTGGACGTAGCCTAACATTTGGGTGAACCATGTGAAATTTATGTGCTTCTTATCTGTGTGATTGTTGATTATCATATGTGAATTTTTTTTTCCAAATTTTCCATTCTAACAATTGGTATCAGAGCGAGCTTGGAGATCCATGAGTACCAAATCTGTGGTGCAAGATCTTAAAATTATTGAGTAGCAGATCATCGTCGCACCCTATGTAGTGTTAGAGATGCGTTGACACCCTCACACTTGTGAAATTGAAATTTTTGGAAAACTCGTGCAAACGGCTCCTACAACACAGAGCGTTGTTAGGACCACACAATGTACCTTTTTGCCTATACTTTTTGCCACTATTATACTCTTGATCACCCATATTTAAACTCATACTATCACTTTATCTGATCATTCCA
>SNQJ01S0025156.1:32851-58145 GCA_010110895.2 Picea sitchensis
AATATATGGCCTCCTCCAGTGTAACGGAGAGGCAACAGCCCAACAATGCTTCAATTGTTCACAAAAAGCAATCACCACCATTCCACAAATTTGTGGGAATGCCATTGGGGGTAGAATTTGGTTAGAAGTCTGCTACTTACGTTATGAAAACGGTAATTTCATCGGTCGACTGGATTATTCTGCAAAATATCATTACACTCGACAGAATGTCTCCAGCCCTGGTGTCTTTAAGGCGGCTCTTGAGAGGCTACTTAACAATTTGTCAGCTGAAGCAACATCTGGATCTGGATATGCTTCCGGAACAACTGTAGACTCAAAGATTGATGGTATGGTCCACTGCTGGAAAGATATATCTACTGGCGACTGCACTAAATGTCTATCTTCCACAATCAATAATATAGTCACATATTATGCTGGAAGTCAATGAGCTGAGGGTTTCATTGGAAGCTGCAAAGTTCGTTATGAAACATACAGTTTCTTTCATTCCACTACGCTTCCACCCTCCCCTGCGGAAGCGCCAGCTATTTCAGAACCAAAGCAGATCACACCATCGAGTAATAGTACGCAGATCAACCAGACAGACAAGCCTTCCAACAAAATATCCACAATTATAGAGCTTGCGGCCGACTTGTTTTTCGTGTGACTGATCGCAAGTCGGAAAAGGTTGAAGTCTACGATTCCAAGGTTAAAATTAGAAGCTTTCCTTTTTCATCGTACATATTAGATGTTCATCCTGTTATCTGTAAATTTTTCAGGTTTGGATATTTTGCTCCTTCCCTCTATCAGATTGAATGAACTCTTCAGATTGATCTCTCTGGATTTGAACTGAACGTGTAACTTGTTAGTAGGAAACCTATGTTCCCAACCATGAAGCTTACCCAAGCATGTAAATATAAAAATAGTTTCTAGTAGTTGAGCCATTAATGTATTTGCAACATGAAATCCATCCTCACAGCCATTAAATCTATATTTTATTATGGCCTTCTGTAAACATTAATCAGATATTATGGTTTTGTCTAAACATTTTTGGTGAAATAGATTTTGGTGAAATCTTCATTAACCAAGATCTGTTTCGTCAAATTAGTATGAAAAAAATGTTTAGACAAAGTCCTTTACCATTATGCTCAACAACTATTTTTTCCTTATAAATTATTAAATTATTTTTATTTGATGTTGCTAACTAGAAACTCTTCTCAACTGAATTCGATATCCCAATTTATTTATAATAACTTATAAACAATATTTTGGAGTTTACATTATGTTTAACTAAAACCTATTTGGGCATTCTGAATTAGTTTAGTATGATGTTTAGCAAATTTATGAATATGAGTAATAGATAATCCAATTTGAGCATGTAGGAGTTCAAACTCTTCTCCACAAAATTTGAGATAACCATGTTAAATTTTGATAATAATAATAAAAGTTTTGGATTATGTAATAAGGAGTTTGAAGAACATGGCTAATGGAGATAAGAATTTTTGAATAACAAGTGTTATGTCATTCCAAGCTTCATAAGGATAATGATATGTTTAATTATTCAATCTTAAGAAATCCTGTCATATCTAAACTACAAGCTCGCTCATTAGAACCATGGAGGAAACAAGTGGAGTTACATGGTAGCAAGTCCCTTGTTACAAATTGATATCAGAGCCCATGGTTTCAAAATTGAACCTAGATGGGCCACAAATGTGGAATTTGAAGTAAAAATTCCACAGGGATTTGATGTACAGAGTGCCAGAGTGGCACTGAGAGATCTCCTTGGTGGTATTAGAAAGCTCATGAGGTATAACAGTTTAATAAACCACAACAACCGTGGTATTGGGCCACAAAGTTTAAACTTCGGTCATACGATCTGTTCAAAAGAAGCCAGATCCCTCACAACTATTGGATCCATAGTTTCAGCAATCCGGGGGTTGTGCGGTGTTTCAGTAGGAAAATCCTCTGAAGTCCCGTAGTGTTTCTCAGTCGTAGATCATTCAGGAGGAGGAGATCCATTGGATTTCCCCAAGTATTCTAGCAGTTCAGTGTTCGGGGAAATCCGTTGGAGATTGCATGGTGAAGAAATCGTTGAAGTCCCGAAGCGTAGGAGATGACATGGACCTGTTCGGCAGTCTGCAGTTTGACAGTTTTGCAAAAGTGTTGATGAGAAGAAATCTTCGAAGTCCCGAAGCGTCAGAGATGATGTGGACCTATTCAGCAGTCGATAGTTCGACAGTTTTTCAAAAGTGTCCATGAGAAGAAATCCTTGAAGTCTCGGTTCGTCGAACTGACGTAACATGATGACATCACTAGGGGTGACGTGGACCTGTTTGACAATTTTGAAAAACTGTCGATGAGAAGAAATCCACGAAGCCCCGGTTCTTCGAAGTGACGTAACATGATGACATCATTGAGGGTGACATGGACCTATTCGACAGTTCAATAGTTCGATAGTTTTATGAAAGTGTCGATGATAAGAAATCCCCGAAGTCCCAAAGCGTTGGATATGGCGTGGCATGATGATGTCACCTAGGGTGAAGTGGACCTACCCTAAGCCTGCCACATGTCACTTGTTTTTGTACTTTTGACAAGCCCTTAGTATTGACTGGGACCTGACACGTGTCACTCGATGGTGGGGCCATGTGTCACCACCTTGATTGATGACAATTGTACTACGTGGACCCTCAGATGTTAATAAATTTAGCGGTTCGACATTCAAGGGAAACTGTTGGAAGAAATTTCGAATCTTCAAAGTCCCGAAGTCCCGAAGTCACAAAGCACCGAAGTTATGTGGCTTGATGATGTCACCTAGGGCTGACGTGGGTACACAGGATGCATACCACATGTCAGTGTATTTTGTGCTTTTAAAAGGCTGATTTTTTCGGTTAGAACTTGACATGTGTCACCACTCATATTGGGCCACGTGTCCACTTCTTGGAATATTCCACGTAGCACCCGGGTGTGCAGTACTAAGTGGACCCCAGGAGTTCGCCAATTCGACGTTTGAAAGGAATGAAGTGTGAGGAATTCAAAACCACCGAAGCTCCGAAGAGCGGAGTAAATCCTCAACATTGATCGGGAGAGAACATGTGGCAGTAGATCCCATAGTTTGGAGGAGTCAAGGAATAAACAGTTGAGGTCAAGGACTTCTGGAGGTTGAAAGGTCGTAGTCCATCTCGACCGTTGATCAAAGAGGACGTGTGGTGCTAGATCCCAAGGTTTGGAGAAGTGGTACTCCAAAAGAATTGAGTTGCAGATTTTTGTGAGTAGAGAACTCATGAAGGCCAGATTTAATCTCGACTGGTGGTCGGGAGATGACACGTGGAGGTAAGAGAGAGAATATCTGGTGAGTCGGCACTTCGGGATATTTGTAGAGAAGTTCTTTGGAAACCATCAAAGCCCGAAGTCCTGGAGCTCCTATCCACCATAGATCTAAACAAAGAATAAGAACCATCAATCTGTATGTCCTCTGAGTATTCGAAGAATTTGTGTTCGGAGGAAATGTATTATAATGAAGGAAGATCCTCTGAATCCTCGAAGTTCCAGATCCCTAGAGGCCTAAATCATAGGATAAGCACCTATTTGTTAGCGCTAGATCACAAGGTGAGGTCGCATGAATTTGGGGGTTGAGGAAAAGGGGCTAGCGCCTGAAAATTTGTTTTAAGAACAGGAAAGGGCTTAGAGGAAGAGCCCGTGAAGTTCTTGATTGTACAGACCTACAACTAAAGAAGTAAGAAAGGCATGCAAACCTGAAGAATGGATCTAGCATGATCTAAGAGCCGATTCGACTTTGAGTTGGAAGAATCCATGCACAAGATTGCATCATTGAAAAGACAAAGTTTTCAAGTATCCATAACTTCCTTCTCAAAGGTCAGAATTGAGCATGGAAATAGGCATTGAAAAGGTCTTGAATAATAGAAGATAATTTTTCACCTAGAAATTGGATCTGAACAGTCAATTTCTCAAGAAATATGCAGAAAAAAAGTCAGATATATATTAATGAATCAGAATGGTTCGTGTTTTCATGAAATTATTAAGAGCGGTTAGCTTGACAAAGTTCTTTTGGATGCACAATTTTGCAGAATTAACAACTGTTAGATTAAAATCAGGACAGAGTGCATAGTGATGGATAATACACAAATAGTCTACAGTAAAGAGGATAAATCAAATGGATGAAAGTCTAGTTGGGTATGGAAGGAACCAACTCCAATGGACATGGAGGAGGAAATGAGGAATACATAAATATGGATGAGACCCTCATAAAATTGCAGACATATGTCCAAAGCCACAAGGTTGATAATGAGAGGCTTATGAAGGCCAAGGAACAATAGGAAGACTTCAATATGAAGTTAATGAAAATATTGGACATAATTGAAAAGAAGTTGGATAAGGAGAGTGGCTCCAGCAAATCAGGAAGCCACGAGACCTCTGAGGGAAAAGGAATATCAAGGAGTGGTAGCAGACATCACCATCACTCCCAAAGGCAAACCAACAGGAGAGCACACAAGAACTCAAGTCCATCCCCTGTCAGGAAGCATAGGAGGTCTAGGGTGGATGAATTGAATGGAGAAATGAATAAGATCAAACCTCCTACTTTTGATGGAGATCACAAGAAAGATGAATATGCCGAGACATGGCTGCTAGGAATGAGGAAGTACTTCCAATTGCATAATTATTCTTCTCATGCAAAAGGATGAATTGTTATCTATTAGCTGAAAGGAAAGGCATCCATGTGGTGGGATCAGCTTGTACAAGTGCAGCACATCAGAGAGAAATATGTGACTTGGAAATAATTCAAGAGGTATTATGACAAAAATATGAAAGACTACTTTGAACTCAAACAAGGAAGCATGACTATCGAGGAGTATGAAAGGTGATTTTTAGAATTGTTTAAGTATGTCTCCTTCATCAAGGATGAGACCATTAAGATTCAGAGGTATTTGAGTGGCCTGCCATCTTTCATCAGTGACAAGATCCAATATGATGATCCCTAGACTTTGGAGGAAACCATAAGCAGAGCAAAGTGCTTATATGATCAGCATAAAGGAAAGCCTACTTTCCAAAGAAATTGGGAATGAAAGAAGAAGTTTAAGAGGGAATAGAGGCAAAAGGGAAACAAACCACCCTTTTTCAGAAATAGTCCTCAAGAAAAACCATCTTTTAGAGAGCACAGAATGGATGAGGTAGGTGGGAAAAGGCCAAGGAAGACACCCATTCAATGTTGGGGATGTAAAGGAGACCATAAGTATAGAGATTATCCTCACAAAACTAACAAAGTGGGAGCTTTCCACAATGTACAGCAAAAACAAACAGTGGAGGACATGGGCAAAAGTGTACCTAGGATCTATGCATCCCTAGATAACAAGAAAATCGAGTTTCAATCACAGATGATTGAAGTTGAAGGTATGATCAATAACCATTCCTTTACTATTTTAATTTATGCGGGAGTTATTCATAGCTATATAGATCCTAAGGTAGTGGACAGATTTCTTTTGCCAAGAATCAAGCATGAGAAATCTTGGTTGGTACAGCTAGCTACAGGAGCCAAGAGAAAAGTTGTTGAGTTGGTTAAATCATGTCCACTGGACATGAATGGGCCAAGTACCAAGGCATATTTTAACATCCTACCATTGGGTTCATATGATTTTCTAATTGGTATGGATTTGTTGGACCAACACCATGCTGTCTTATACTGTCATAACAAGGCATTTACTTGCCCAAATGAGGAAGGGAACCCAAGAACAGTCCAAGGAATTCCTAGGGCAGTTATTGTCCGAGAGATCTCAACAATGTAGCTGAAGAAGTGTTACACGAAGCACTGCCAAATATTCACAGCTCATATGGAGGAAGAACCTAAGGATAAGGTGCCAAATAAGGACGATCATGTAGTCCTGAAATATTTCAAGGATGTGTTTAAGGATATACCAGGACTACCCCCAAATATATATATTGATTTCTCTATAAATTTGATGCCTGGAGTAGCTCTAGTATCAAAGACTCCCTACATAATGAGTAAACCATAACTGAAGGAGTTGCAAATGTAGTTTGAAGAGCTTCTTAAGAAGGGGTATATACGCCCAAGTGTGTCACCTTGGGGTGCCCCTGTCTTATTTGTGAAGAAGAAATATGGGACATTGAGATTGTGCATCGATTTTAGACAATTGAACAAGGTAACTCTAAAGAACAAGTATCATTTGCCAAGGATTGATGGTCTCTTTGATCAGTTAAAGGATGCAAGGATATTCTCAAAGATTGATATCAAGTCAGGATATCATCAAGTAAGGATCAGAGATGAAGACATTAGCAAGACCATCTTCAGGACAAGGTATGGTTATTATGAGTTCACATTGGTGCCATTTGGGTTATCAAATGCACCAGTTGTTTTCATGTGCTTAATGAATGGTGTTTTCTGGGAATATTTAGACAAGTTTGTCATTGTGTTTTTGGATGACATCCTTGTATATTCCAAGTCAAAATAAGATCATTAGCATCATTTGAGGATGGTGTTACAAGTGTTAAGAGAGCACCAATTATATGCCAAATTGAGCAAGTGCTCATTTTATCAAAACCGAATTCACTATTTGGGGCATATCATATCCAAAGAAAGGATAGCAATGGACTCTGAAAATATTGAAGCTATTAAAGGGTGGACAAAACCTAATAATGTGACAAAAGTATGATCATTCATGGGTCTAGTTGGCTACTACAAAAGATTCATTACAGGGTTTTCAAGAATTTCTTACCCAATCACTTCCCTGCAAAGGAAGCGGGTGAAGTTTCAATGGAATACAGAATGTGAAAAGAGCTTCCAGCAATTGAAGCAGTTGTTTACCAGTGCTCCAATTATGAGGATTGTTCATCCGAATGAAGATTTTGTGGTTTTCATAGATGCATGCAAAGAAGGACTTGGTGGAGTCCTCAGTCAGAATGGGTTTGTGATATATTTTAAATCCAGGAAATTGAAAGAGGGTGAAAGTCTTTATGCCACTCATGATTTGGAGTTGGAAGCCATAGTGCATGCCTTGAAGAAGTGGAGGCACTGTTACAAATTATTTTCGTCATCCCTATGACTGTTAATGATGTAAACCTATCTGTTTCCTTCAGAGGGGTCAGTGGCCTGAGTTCCTGAAGAGAGAAGGGAGAAGAACTTTTCCTGAGAAAAGAGAAGGGAGAAGAACTTTTCCTCGAAAAGAAGTTGCATTTTCCTATGTAAAACTCCTATAAAAAAGGAAGTTCACAGTTGGCTATATATGCAGAAAGCGCAGAAATGAATTCCATCTCGGATAAGTTACACTACAGCCAGGTGGTCTCTAGGTTTCTAGGTCTAGGGTGCGAATTCCCAACATCGGAAAAAAATGAGCATTTTCTCGAATCTTCTAGAAGGGGAGGCTTCTATGGTGAGGTGGCATCCTAATGGTTTGGATCTCACTCGCTCTCATGATTTAGTGGCATCATCCTAACCTCCTCACCCCATCCTCTTCAACTTATAAAAGGAGGATTTCTCATGGAGAAAAGTTAGCTTTGTTAGCTTGGGTTAGCTTTGTTGGCTTTTGAGCTTGTTAGCTTTGGCTTGGTTAGAGTGGTTTTGAGATTTGCTTTCTCAAGATAGATTGTAGCTATCAGATCTATGGTCTCACAATCCTTGAGCAAGAAGTGTGGGGAACGAAGGACAAAGGAAGGACCTTACCACATCAAGGCAATGGTTGTAATCTCTCTTTTTCACATTTAATATGATACAAGAATATGATTCTTTCCTATAGCTTGTTGTGTTTTTATTGTATGATTCCTTGATCACATACATAGGTTTATATTGAGTTTTATTCTATCGCTATCACTTTGGTTGGTTTGTAAGTGTTTTTTGATCTTGATTGCACAAGAGAACTGGAGCGAAGCGGAGCAACAAAGACTATAGAAGTGATTATAAGGTATGTTACTTATTCTTGCCTCTTAGTAAATTCAATCATTTAAAACCTTAAGGAAAGCGCTATGTTCGGTGTGTAGTTTGTTCTAGATCCAAGGGATCTAGGAGATCGGGTTTGTGTTCGCATCTCTACTGATTTATCCAATAACAAAATTACGACTCCACCGGGGAACGGATTGTTTCCTATTAGTCTAGTTTCCCTTGCTTCAATTGCATGTTTTCTGGTTTCTGAGTCTATGGAGATCCATCAAGACTCTTCGGATTTGAAAGTTCTCTCAAAATTTTGTCCTTTTTTCCAAATTTTGTGCTTACATACATTCTCTCGCGACCGCACTTTAGGGGTGGCTCCGGTGAGAATCATCCGAAGTTAGCACTTACCGTATCCGCAAGATGTTCACATTCTACTAATGTCTAGCCTACGAGAATTTGATTCTCAGACCGTATCATTAATCGCTAGCTCAATTTAACTCATTTGTGAACATTTTGGATTAAGTCTTCTGATAACGCTTTGCTTTGATCACCGATTGAACTTTCTTGGATTTCCATATTGACGCTTTGTACCGCTTTGACATTCTTTGAGTTGATTTAGCCACTAGCTTTGTTTGGTTTTGAAGGATTAGTCTCTTGCTTTGGAGTGTCTTTCAATTACAAAGCATGTGTTTTCTTTAGAATTGTTTAGGAAAGATCGTGTTTCTTCTTAATAGTTCAATTTAAAAGAAAACTTTAGTTTGGCTCGTTGTTTTAAGAAAGTTCATTATTTCTTTAGTGAAATTTTTAAAACAAAGTAAAGATTTGTTTTCTTGTTTTATATTAGATTGGGGCATCCTTTGCATTTGAAGTAGCTAAAATTGCATGATTGATATTGATGAGTTTAATATATTTCGGGGACATCGTGCATATGGAATGATAAATGTTTTATCCTTCTCGTGGCATAGATTTCATCGAAATGAAAAGATCGCATATTCATATCTTTCAGCATAATTTTCGAGTTGGTCAAAAACACCATATTGTCCACGGAGAATAATGGAAAGGATGGAATGGAGGACGGAATGGAATGGAGGGATGGACATGGACCGGATGAGGATGGATGGAATGGACGGAAGGATGGACGGAATGGAGGAAGGAAGGATGGACGGATGGATGATGGAAAGAAATGGAGAATGGATGGGAAAGGAAATGGAAGGACCGGAGGAAGGAAGGAAGAGGAGGAAATGGATGGAAGGAGGACCCGGATCGAAGGAAAGGAATGGAATGGAAGACGGAATGGATGGGATGGAATGGAATGGAATGGAAGGAATGGAATGGAAGGAATGGAATGGAATGGACGGAAATGGATGGATGGATGGACGGAAGGAAGGAAGGAGGAAGAAGGACGGAAGGAAGAGTGGAGGAAGGAGGAAGGAATGGAATGAAATGGAAGGAATGGATGGATGGAAGGAATGGACGGAATGGAATGGAGGAATGGAAATGGATGACCCGGACTCATCCTTGAGCGTCAGCCCTGAATCACTTGTTACTCGATCTACATCAAATCTTACTTGTTTCAGGTCATTGATGTGGGATACATTAAGGCCCTCCTGCGGACGCAGTCTTTCCGCCGACTTCAACTCATTATCCAGAATTAGTCTTAGAAACTAATTGGTACCTAAACTTGCATGCCTCAACAGGTTTCCTTCTTCGACAATGGCTTCTCATTATTGACCCCTTAATCGAGAGATTCCACAGTGTTCGACTTCAACTCAATAATTCACATTCATTGGATTGTACCAGAGCACCTTGGGAGTCATTGATAATGCAGATTTCCCGACTTCTGTTAACAAGATAATTAAATGACTCCGGGTAATCAAGTGGTTTCTAACATACCGACTTTAGCACATGTATTCACATAGATCAGAGTATAGAGTGGTGGAGATGAAGAACCCGATTCTTTGATAGATCCGTGTTGCGCTGGAGTATATATCGGGGCAATCGTTCCATAAACCATTGTATGTCCGGTGGCTATGTTCAAATTTGAGGCTCTAACACATAGATCCACAAAGGTATTTTTTGCGTCTATCTTTAGATTTGAGTCATATTGGCATGGATCCACAAAGTATGTTTGGTGGCCATGATCCGCCTTTACCGACATGGATCTTCGCATGTCGCATTCATGCTTTGAGTCATTTGTAGACCGAAAGTATGGGAATCTCAGCGATGATATATTATTGTATTGTATTCTTGGTTGTTATGTGCTCTCGTACTCAATCCTCCTTTGTTCCTTACAACAAAGTATTTCAGCTATCACTGCTCTTAACTTCATACTTTGGGCCTTCACACATTAATATTTTAGTCATGCCCATGACCACACGATGTAAACCTATCTTTTGCCTTGAGAGGTGTCAGTGGTCTAAGTTCCTAAAGAGAGAAGGGAGAAGAACTTTTCCCGAGAAAGAAGTTGCATTTTCCTATGTAAAAACCTTATAAAAGGAATTTCGTAGGTTGCCTATGTATTAGGGTGTGGAAATGCCTGATTTATGTACCTTGTTCTATATCTAGGTTGCGGAGTTTCTGCGGGTTGCTCTATAGCTAGGGGGCGAACATTCCAACACGTGGGAAAAAATGAGCGTCAATCTTCTAGAAGGAGAAGCTTCTATGGTGAGGTAACATCCGAATGGTTTGGATCTTACCGCCATGATTTAGTGGGATCATCTCAACCTCCTCACCTTTATCCCTCTTCAACTTATAAAAGGAGTAGGGTTCCTCGCGGAGAAAGTTAGCTTGTTATTTGGGTTAGCTTTGTTGGTTCTTGAGCTTGTTAGCTTTGGCTTGTTAGAGTGGTTTCTTGAGATTTGTTTGCTTTGTAAGGATAGATTGTGAGTAGCTATCAGATCTATGGTCTCAGAATCCTTGGAGCAAGAAGTGTGTGGGAAACGAAGGACAGTTGGAAGGGACCTTACGACATCAAGGCAACGGTTGTAATATCTCTTTCACATTTAATATGATATAGTAATATGATTCTTTCCTATAAAGCTTGTTGTGTTTTATTGTATGATTCATTGATCACATACATAGGTTTATATTGACTTTATGTTATCGCTATCACTTTGGTTGGTTTGTGTTGTTTTGATATTGATTGCACAAGAGCACTGGAGCGAAGCGGAAGCAACAAAGACTATAGGAAGCGATTATAAGGTATGTTACTTATTCTTGCCTCTTAGTAAATTCAATATTTAAAACTTAAGGAAAGCGTCATGTTCTGGTGTGTTTTGTTCTAGATCCAGGTGGATCTAGGGAGATTGGTTTGTGTCCGCACTTACGGATTTATCCAATAACAAGCACTACCTCATGGGAAATAGGTTTGAGTTGAGGACAAACCATAATGGTATGAAATACTTGTTTAATCAAGCAACTTTGAATGCCATGCAGAGCAGATGGTTGGAACTCCTCTCTGAGTATGACTTTGATATTAAGCACATCAAAGGAAAAGAGAACAAAGCGGTTGATGCAACCAGTAGAAGAGTGCATGAACTACATGCTACAGCCATTATCATGTATCAAATTGATCTTAAAGGTAGAATTTTTGAGGCTTCAAAAGTTGATTTGTAGTACATGGAGTTGGTAACAAAATTGCAGCAAGGTAAAATGCAGCAGAAAGTTGAAGATTATGAATTGGGAAATGATGGAATATCTTGTACATAAACATAATTTATGTACCCAATTCTCATGAATTGAGGAGTATGGTTTTGAAAGAGATGCATAATGTACCTTATGCTAGACACCCAGGATATCAAAAAAAAATTGCAGCATTCAAGAGCCAATATTATTGGCCAGGCATGAAGAAGGAAATTGTTGAGTACTTCGCTAAATGTTTGGAGTGTCAAAACGTCAAGGCTGAGCATAGACACCCAGTTGGGTTGTTGCAGCTATTTTCCATTCCTAAGTGGAAGTGGGAAGTGGTGACAATGGTTTTCATCACCAAATTTCCCAGAAAAAGCAAGAAAAATGATGCTATCATGGTAGTAGTGGACAAGCTTACTAAAGCTTCCAATTTCATTCCTATGAAGGTTACTCATAAGGCAAACAATGTTGTTGATATTTATATGAGGGAAGTAGCACGCCTGCATGGCATACCCAAGACAATTGTGTCGGATAGAGACCCAAACTTTACCTCAAAGTTATGGAAGGGATTATTCAAAGGGTTCGGAACAAATTTGAACTTTAGCACAGCTTATCATCCCGAATCTGATGGGAAAACAAAAAGAGTGAACCAAGTGGTAGAGGATATGATAAGGATGTATGTGATGGACAAACCATATAAATGGGAAGATTATATACACTTGGTAGAATTTTCCTACAACAAGGGGTACCAAGCATCACTGAAGATGGGCCCATTTGAGGCACTTTATGGCAGAAAGTGCAACACACCCGTAAGCTAGGACAACCTAGAAGATAGAGCAATGATTGGGCCAGAGTTAATTAGGGAAATGGAAGAGAAAATGTTGAAGATAAAACAAAATTTAAAGGCTTCCCAAGACAGGCATAAAATCTATGCTAACAAGGGCAGAAATCACAGGGAATTTAAAGTGGGTGATCATGTTTTCTTGAAGGTGAAGGCCAACAGAAGTTCCCTGAAGTTGGGAAACTGTTCTAAGTTGGCAGCCAGATATTGTGGGTCATTTGAAATCCTATAGAGGATTGGACCAGTAGCTTATATGATTGCATTTCCTACATCTATGTCTATACATAATTTATTCCATCTATCATTGCTTAAGAAATATATACCTGATGCTAATCATGTTATTGATTGGAATGTGATTCAGGTGGATCAAGAAAGTTTTTTTCAAGTGCGTCTGGTACGCATTATGGATCGGAAAATCAAACATCTTTGGAATCGAGCCATAGGGCTTGTAAAGGTCCAATGGACCTAGTATAGTCCTGAGGATGCAACTTGGGAGCATGAAGATGCTATGTGAGCAGAATACCCACATATTTTTGAATATTTTTGAAAATCTTGCTATAAATATGATGCATTGAGGACAATGCATAAATAAGGGGAGGGGATTGTAATACCCCAAAGTCAAGCCCCTGCTGAATTGTAATGATGTTTAATGAGGTTTATAGGATGGTGATCCAAGCATTTATAAGTTGGAAGGCTTATATGTTTAATAGGCCATATATTCTAGATGCTAAGGCCGATGAGCCTATTTTGTATATGTAATTATGCATATCATTAATAATAATACATCGATGTGTGTATACCAACCACGAAGAAAGAGTTATGTGGGATTAAGCTCCACCAGGAAGGGAAAGGGAAGGAGGGTGAGAGGCTAGGAAAAAGGGGTTAAGCTTGAGGGATTAACCCAAGGGAATATTATAATGTATTTCCAAAAATACTAAGGCTTGGGAAATAAACCCTATTATCCTAAGTTCCTTTAAGGAGAGGAACAAACTCCAAGTGGAGAGGAATGAGCTCATGGAGAGTCATGTGTCATCTAGGACACATGCAGTTTTATGGGGCAAAATACGTCGTTGTGGGGGTTCACTGACCATTCTTACCATCTTTCCTCATGCATACACTCACCATCTTTGCCCTATTCACTCACGCACTAAGCAGGACGCAATTAGCCATTTTCTGCCATTATCGAACCCTCTACCATTGTGAACCTCTGTAATTTTTGCACCCTGGTAGTTTTGTTGATATCGTACCCTGACTTACTCGATTTAGTTGTTGTTCTTAACCATTTGACTAAGGAGATGGACAGAAGAAGTAGGTTATCAGGCCTGTGGTTTTGAAGAGGCGGGTTTTTAGGCATGTGGATTGAAGAAGCAAGTTGTTAGGCCTGTGAGAAACTATCCCAGGTGAGAGAGATTATTGGGGAAGTGATTTCTCCTGGAGGGAGTCCAGCAGTAGCTACAGAGCTCTGTGAATTCATGATCTGGCATGTTGCTAAAGCCCTTGAAGCGAAGTGGAGCAGTTGATGGACTGTGGAACAATGAAAGTGTATATTCCTTAGGTGGGATAGACATGTGGGGAATGGGAGTCTGTGAGTAGTGGGCGTAAGTAGGCTTCTTGGAGGGAATCCTTCTTGTTGCATTGTGCAACTTTCTGTAGTCTCAACCTAGCCTAGGATTTCCTTTACCCTGGGTGGAGTTTAGTCTCATATCGAGGGTGACCCACTGCTAATAGCTTGGAGCAGTGTGGTCTAAGGTTGGGAGGTTCGTGGAAGGTCTACACACAATTGATGTAATTCAATTAAAGGATAAGTATCATTTATGTGTTAATATCAAATGATGTGTTCAGTGCATGTACGTTATTTATGAGAATTGCATGTGTTTGTTGCATGTATGATTTATTGTTAATTCCGCATGAATCTGTGTATGAGAATAATGTTTATATCTGTTAAAATTGCATTATATGTGTGTGTGTGTGTGTTACACATTATTTTGGTCACCCCAGTGATCCATTTACAACATGTGTTCATGTTCCCAAAAAGAGTCTTTCTCCATGAGGAAAGTGATTGGCCTTCTCTTCTCAAAAACCCTGTTAAGGAAGGAATCCTTCTTGTTGCATTGTGCAACTTTATGTAGTCTCAGCCTAGCCTAGGATTTCCTTTACCTTGGGTGGAGTTTAGTCTCAGCTCGGGGGTGACCCACTGCTGATAGCTTGGAGTAGTGTGGTCTAAGGTTGAGAGGTTCATGGAAGGTCTACATGCAATTGGTGTACTTCAATTAAAGGATAAGTATCATTTATGTGTTAATATCAAATGATGTGTCCAGTGCATGTCTGTTATTTATGAGCATTGCATGTGTTTGTTGCATGTATGATTTACTATTAACTTCGCATGAATCTGCGTATGAGAATAATGTTTATATCTGTTAAAATTGCATTATATGTGTGTGTGTGTGTGTGTTACACATTATTTTGGTCACCCCAGTGATCCATTTACAACATGTGTTCATGTTCCCAAAAAGAGCCTTTCTCCATGAGGAAAGTGATTGGCCTTCTCTTCACAAAAACCCTATTAAGGAAGGTCATTATAGGTTGCACTATACATAGGGTGCGATGATGTCTCATCATCGCCCCCTGCTCTAAAGCTGGGCTGCAATGTCTCCGCAGGCTGCACATTACCTAGGGTGCGAGGATGTCAAAAAGCTAATAAAAGGTCAAGTTTCACGAAAGCTATAGAAGATGAGTTGGCCTCTGAATGGTTTGGATCTTAATCACTTCTCTGATTTGGTGGGATCATCCTAATATCTTCAACCATCTCTCCTTCATATTATATAAAGAGGGATCTCTCATGGAAAAGGCTAAGGTTAATGAAGGTTGAATAGGCCAAGAATTGTATGGAGAATTCTACATTGGATCATTCTTGAGGGATTTATTTCAGTTCATCAAGCCATTGTGGATCTTCTTCATTCAAGCTTGGAGCAAGTGTGTGTGATGGAGAAAAGGGTCATCGAGAGGGGACTTTATGACATCAATGCTTTGGTTGTAATCTCCACTTTCATTTTAATATGATACAGTGATATGTTTCTTTCCCATAAAACTTTTCTTGTTTTATTGTATGATTCCTTGATCACATACATAAGTTCTTGTTGACTTCATTATGTTGCTTTCACTTTGGTTGGCTTGTGTTCCCTTGCAGATACAATATCACAGGAGCATCGGAGTTGAGCTAGGATGGAAATGGCAAGAGGAAACAAAATTTAAATGGTATGTTGTCTACCTCTTGTTAAATAGTAAACTCAATAGTTAGAGATTAGGGAAAGCGTCATATTATGTTCTGTTTTGATCTAGATCTAGGTGGATCTAGGAAGATCTACTTATATCTGCATTTACCGATAAGTCTCATAAACAAATTGGCGACCATACTGGGGATACGACTTCATTTCGATTTTTTTCTTCCCATTTTCCTTTAGCCTTCCTTCTTCTGATAAATTCCATTCTTTGAGTCTGTGGGTGATCCATCTGGACTCCCTGGGTCTACAAGTTCAATTAGATTTTTTGTCTTTCTCCCATTTTTTCCTAATTTATAGAGATCGTCGCATTTTAATACATTGGCAATCTACGACGACCCTCAGATGTCACATCTTGCTTATCTAATCCAATGCGATGACGCCGCACTGCTCTCTACTAGTAGCCTGCAACGACCTTAGTGTGTCGCACTGTGTCCCACACCTAGCCTACGACGACTCATGTAGGATTTGTTGGGGCAACTCAATTTGTCTTCCTTCACCTAGAATTGCCTTAGTTTCCTGGGGTGAACTTCTGATGCCCATGTTTGATTGATCTTTGAGTTTAAAACTTGCTCTTGATTGGTTTTCAGTGATTGAAAGTCTTTCTTTGAATTTTGCATGTTTTTTGACTTTGTCACAAGGATATAATCTCAGATCTTGGTCTGGGTGATTGTTTGACAAAGGGTTCTTGGTTTGTTTCAAGTTTTGGGTTTATTTTACTTTCCATATTGTTGGTTGATTGAGAAACACTTTTTTCTTGCATATGACAAAAGTATTTCTTGTCTTTTTCATTTTTGTCTATATTACAAATTTGATTTGAGAATTGTGTTGAGAATGTCTTGATTTTCTTGGATTACATTTTCATTTCATCATTACATCTCTGATTTTGTTTTGAAAAGGAAGAACTGAATTCATTTATTCTTTTTTAGTAATCTTTCGTAAGAAAATTTTTACATTCGAAATATTTGTTAAAGAGAAGAATTGGAAAATTTTGTAGTTCATGGTTATTTGGAATTGTGTTCATTCGAAATTAAGAAATTGCAATTCGTAGATTTTTGTACTTCAATAAAAATACCTTCTCCCTACTATAATTAGAGTTCATTGAATTGAAAATTTCACATTCATCTCTTTTTTCATTTTATTGGGTCAAGGTCACAACTTCATTAGTTTCACTTCCATCTCCCTTTTGAGTAAACAACAACCTCTAAAATACATCGTAAATTTAAAATTCATTAGCAACTTTTATTTTCTAGGGATTCTTTTCACCAACATTAGCTAGGATAGTGCTTTGGAATAGGTTGTGAGGCACACTCTCCAAAGAATCAAAACACACAATAGTATCTTGTGATAGAGAAAGTTCAAATCCAATTGCTACATTTTGTTCTGGGAAGCCCTTCTCACACAAGGGTCAAACATGAGGTTGCATTAAGACTAGCAGAGTTACTCACCCTGCTTTGTTGGTCTTGGTGTATAGATTGCACATATTATTGGGGGTCACATGAAGGTATACCCACAATTATGTGTGGTAGCCTTTCGAGTTGATTTCGGGCTAGATACCCTACCTTTGCACGTGGATTGTACTATCAACTGTTTCCCCAGGAATCATTGTTGTAGTTGGTAACCTTAGTAGCCTATCTCTTTAGGGTTTTTACACAAGGTGACTGTCAAGGGGAAAGTCTTCATGGTACCTGGAATTGACGTTGACCAAACTCACTCGGGCTCCTTGGAGGGTATACCCAGGATTATGTGTGGGAGCTTGCACCAGGGTGTAAGTCCATCAAGAAGGTCGTCAATGTAACTTTTCCACCCGCTTATCCCAACCCCTTTTTGTCCTAATTTGGCGATGTTGGATTTCATCACCAACTAGTGACTTCGAAATAAGAAGGTTTGTTTGCTTCATTTGATTCCTAGATTTTATTAGTGAGTGTTGTTTGTTTTCTCTAGTTGGCCATAGATTTTTTTCGTTCTCTACTTGGTTCAGCCAACATCGACCTTCACCGTTCATGTAGGATGCAAGGGCTACCCCTGGAAGATCCGAAAGGTTATCTCCCTTTGCTTCCTAACTCACCAAAAGGATCTCCTGAGGGAGTGGTCAATAACGAAGTAGCTTCTAAGTTTGGAAGCACACACTCTTTAGAAGGATTTCGAATTGTTTCAGATTCTTTAGAGGCATTATGACTTCCCCCAAATCCATTATTGAGTATTAGACAAGACGCACACTTACTCCGGATGGATCATCAAGAGAAATTGTTCTTGTTGAAAGTACTGGAGTACCTACTGCATCTAACGTAGGATCTGGAGTAGAAGATCCACTTTCTCGAAGTGAATCATTTAGGACCCTATCTCACAGTGCTGGAACTTTTAATCCTAGTTCCATCCCTTTGATAGTACATGATCTTTACGGAAACCTAGGAGAGATTCTTGATCAACCTATGGCATCGTAAATTCCTGAGACATTTGTTACCTATACGGTACCTTTAGACCATTTTACTGGTACTACCAGTAGTGTCACCACCGTTTTAGACCAATTGTTGGTCGGTTATCACTCGATTCTTCCTCTCCAGATGGCCCATACTACTATGATCCCACAAGCTACAACTATTTCTGCTAGAAATGTGGTCGTCACCCAATCTCCTATTGGAACACCACTTCCACCTAGATCGAATTTGTCACTTCCCCCCGGGTATAATGCTTTGAACACTTTCATTGCTATTCCTACTCATAATCCATCTAGAGGGTCTGGCCTCTTTATTCCTCCTGGGTATAATGTTGCGAGTCAGTTTGTTCCTACACCTACCCAGGTTCTCTCCGGAGGGCCTTACGTTCCTCCTCCACCTTTGTTAGGAGGATCTAATCATCCTAGCCCTAGTGGCTCCAATCTAGTTGGAGGCACCAGTCTTTCTGTCACTTCTGGTTTCCAGATTCCTGTTGGAGGTCAACCTCGAGATGGGGGGAAACCTCAATATGGGGGACAACCTTAGATTGGGGGACAAACTCGACTCGGGGGGAAACCTCAAGTTGGATTCCATAACCATGTTTATGAACAATACGTACCTGTGTTACAATCTCAACCTTGGAATATTCCTTTCCAAGGAAATCCACAGTCGTTTTGGGGACAACATCCTCAAGTTAACTCCATTGTACCCCCTAACCTCGGTCAAGTGTATCCAGGTTCTTTGAATCCCACTTGGGGTCAAAACTTTCAATCTAATGTTCCTTTCCAAGGGAACATACCTCATCAACCCCACCCTATTGACTATTTGCCTCAAACTCCCCCACAACTGAATCTGTCAGGATTGTCTAATTACTTACAAACTTCTTATGGTCCTACTGGTATACCTACGGGACTTCCCCCTCAGAATTACCAGTTTCCTCAAGTGAACCGACAGTTGTCTTTTCTATCCACTTTGGATTTACCTGATTTGTATAGGATTTTGAATGATCCTATCTTACATTCTCCTTATTGGCCCGTTATACCAGCCAAGTTACCGTCCGACATTCCTAAATTTGATGGTTGAGCAGGACAAGACCTGAATAATCATGTTATGAATTTTCATCTTTGGTGTTCATCCAACTCCTTGATGGATGACTCCATAATATTACGAATTTTCCAACGAAATCTCATGGGTTCAGAGACAAAATGGTTCATCAAGTTACCATGAGTATTCTTCAATGAATTTAATACCCTCACCATGGCCTTTTTGACAGATTACCAGTTTCCAATTTGATATGAGACAGGAACCAAAAGTTTGAGTTCTTTTAAACAATCCTCGTCCACTCATATTTTTGATCACATTCATGAGTGGAGGTAGAGAAGACACTTGATCAAAGTTCCTCTTCCTGACCAACTATTGGCTGAGTGGTTTACCAAATCACTCATTGGACCTATTTCTCGTGATGTCTCCATGGGTGGTGTTGTCACTAAAGAGAAGGCGATTAGTCATGCTCAATATCTAGATCTCATTTATTCGCAAACGAGAACACTTTACGATTTGATCCCTAACACTCCTCGTCCTTCCACAAATCCTATCCCAACACCTCCGACAACTTCTCATGCTGTTGATGATGTGATTGGCACCTTTCATGCTGAGACCCAGTCTGCACACGCCGGTCACACCAATCCCAAATCTAATAATTCTAATGTACAAAATACTCCTACTCCTACTCCTTCCTTTGGTAATACTGCTGAAGTTAATTCTATTCAATCCACACCTACTGGAAAGAATCAAAATAAAAAGAAAGCGAAGGGTAAGAATAAGGAGGACAAAAATAACAATCAACCATCTGATAAAGCCAAAACACAAACCGTTGATGAGAAACATAAGCGTAAACCTCGATATCCTTGCCTTATCTGTGGTGATGATCATTACACGAAAGATTTTCCACGACGCGTCGAGGTTACTAAGTTCCTCCAAGGGACCGGAAAGCCTCCTACACCTACCGTTTTGTCACAACCTTTCCCTTCTTAACAACAGGCCCAACTAGTCATTCATGACCAAGATTTTCCTTCTACCTCATCTTATGTCTTTATGTGTATCGGTGACTCTACGAAGAACGAAGTTGCAGTCGCAACTCGAGCCAAAGATTATTCCCTGTCAAAAGTGAAAGTTGATGATATAACACCTTTGTTGGTTCAAACTCCTCCCCAAACTTCACCTCCAAATGGTCCTATTCATCTCGAAAGACTGGGTCTCGATACATTTCTTCGCCCTCCTCCCAAGGGCGTTGTCTGAAAGTCTTCGTTCAATCCTCACGTATGTGCTGCGATGTCATATCTCAAAGTCCTCTAAAGTTTTCCTACTCAACGGAAGGCATTGTTAAAGGCCATTGGTGGAATTGATCCTACATATACTAATTTGATAATCTTTGACATGGAAGATCACGTTCGAAGGATTCCTCCTCAGTTAGCATTTCAGATCCAAGTTGTTGTTGAAAACAATAATATCTGTAGAACTGTTATTGATGAAGGAGCCTTGACTTGCATTGTGTCCATTACTTGTTGGAAAACAATTGGCTCTCCTGCTCTCACCAAATCACACAATACACTTAAGGCCTTCAATGGTACAGGTTTTAAACCCTACGATGTTCTTCCTTCATTGTCTATTACGTTGGAAGGTAAATCGGTCAACGTCGAGGTTGAGGTCTTCGATGCACCTCTTGATTATAACCTTTTACTTGGTTGTAGCTGGATTGACTCCATGCGTGCAGTTGTGTCTACCCTTTTCTGTGTGATACGCTTCCCGCACCAAGGAAAGGTTGTTACTGTCGACCAAATAGCCTTCTTTAATTCTGATTCCTTTACTAGAAACATACCCTTTATCTCAAAGACACCTCCTGGTTACAAGAATGTTGGCATGGGTCTCTTGAAAGATTCAACATTGATGGGTACATTTCCAATCCCACCACCTGATATTCCCCCTCCTTTTGTTGCCTCTATTAACATGATTTCCACCACTGTTTGTGAAACCCCCATGTCATATGACCCATGGATAGTACATGACCCTGGTGATTGTCTTCATTACAGCGACATAATGCCTTTAAGTCCAGTCAAATGTGCTTATCAAGATATTCAATCGACAACCCCCTCTCCTCCTTCTCTATGTGATTCATCTCCTTATCTATTCCACGTGATCTTTCTTACTGATGAGATGATCATGTTAGTCATGTATATGGAAGATAATCCATGGGATGATGGGCATCATCGCTCCATTCTCTTCCTAGAACATGATACCATAGAGAGATACCAATGGATTTCAACTCCGTCGACCGTTGTTGTTATTTCTTCTGTTTCTGAGTCAACACACGATGTGTTGTATGAAGGAAACCTGAGTAACATTTCACCTACTGTTCCTCTAGACATATCGATTAAACTTGGAGTCATCGAAAATGTCCATATCGGTGCCTCATGCTCTACTGACAAGGTACACACCTATAAAGCCCTTTTTCAAGAATTTTGTGACGTTCTTGCCTGGAGTTATGAAGAAATTCTAGGTATTGATCTTGATATCGTTGTACATGAGATTAAGACATACCCGGATGCTAAATCCATTTGGAAGAGACTTTGCCCAGTCCATCCATGCAAAGTTGTTGCAATCAAGCTTGAAGTTGAAAAACTTCTTAAAGATGGCTTTGTCTATCCTGTGGCTTTGACTGATTGGGTATCCAATCTCGTTCCGGTAAATAAGAAGCAAGGTATCATCCACGTTTGTGTAGATTATAGGGATATAAACAAGGCTTGTCCTAAGGAAAATTACCCAACCCCTTTCATCAACCAGATCGTTGACGATTGCGTCGGGAGTGAAATCTTCTCCTTGATGGACGGTTTCTCCGAGTATAATCAAATTAATATTTTACCCGCAAATCAACACAAGACCGCTTTTATTTTCCCTTGGGGAACCTTTGCCTACCGGAAATTACCCTTTGGTCTCAAGAATGATGGTGTGACCTTTCAGCGTGCTATGTCTTGTGCTTTCCATGATATTAAGCACATTATGCAACCCTATCTTGACAATCTACTGACACATTCCATGCGTCGCCAAGATCACCTGACACATTTAAGGGCCATTTTCGTATGTTGTCGTTATTATCGTATATGTTTGAACCCACACAAATGTGTTTTTTGTGTGGAGTCCGAACGAGTTCTTGGTTTCATTGTATCTATACATGGGATTCAAGTAGATCCCTTGAAGGTTGAGGCTATTCTTAATCTACCTCCTCCTTCCACACTACGCCAGCTCCAAAGTTTGCAAGGGAAGACAAACTTTTTGCGTCATTTCATCCCCAATTACGTTGAGTTGACGAAAGGATTCACTCGGCTACTCAAGAAAGGTTACGAGTTTGTATGGGATGATATTGCAAACAAAGACTTTAAATCTTTGAAACTTGCCTTAACCCATACACCATTATTGTTTCCCCCTGACTATAGCCGAGACTACTTCCTCTACTTAGCTACTTTGGACTCTTAGACCATTGCTATGGTCCCAGTCCAAGAGGATGATTCACATGACAAACATGTGATATACTATTTGAGTCGGAGTCTCACGACTACCAAAACCAAATACTTACATGTGGAGAAAATGGCTTTGGCAGCTGTTCAAGTTGTCCAACGTTTTCGTCACTATATCTTATTATGCAGAACCACTGTCATTTCCGATTGCAACCCCATGCAACATATCCTTACTCGACAATTTCTAAGGGGAAAGTACTCCAAATGGATATTTATTCTCCAGGATTTTGACTTGGAATTTGAATGTGCCAAGTCCAAGAAATCTTTGGTTTTTGCTGAACTGATATGTGACCTTCCCTCTACTGAGACAGAAAATGTGGGAGAGGATTCCTTTCCTGATGAATCTCTTTTTCTAATCAGTTATGATGACGTATGGTACAGAGATATCATCATGTACCTCTAGACTCAAACTTTCTGGCCTAACTTATCTAGTACAGATCGTCATCGTATACGATATCAAGCCTGTCAATACATTTTCCTCAGTGATACCCTTTACCATCATGGTATCGATTCTATATTTCGACGATGTCTCACCTACGATGAAGTTGAGAAAGCTTTGAATGACTATCACTCTCGATCATGTGGCGGTCATATGTCTAGGTATGGACCTGCCCAAAGTATCTTACGAGCGGGCTATTTTTGGCCTTCTTTGTTTAAGGATTGCATTACTTCCATCTAGAAATTCCATGCTTGCCAAACTTATAATAACAAGATAAGATCTCATCCTTCTCCTTTACACCCTATATTTTTCATTGGTCCATTCACCAAATGGGGCATTGACTTCATGACATGTAACCCTCACTTGGTCGGGGGGCATGGATACATCATTTTCGTTGTGGATTATTTCACTAAATGGTTCAAGGTGATGCCTACATTCGATAACACTGGGAAAACTACAACATTGTTCATATTCAATCATATCATTACTAGGTTTGGTGTCCTTCAAGCCATCGTTACTGATCACGGTAGTCATTTTCGTAATTTTATGATGTCTGAACTTACTGAAAAGTTGGGTCTTCACCGTGAAAACTCAACCCCCTATTATCCACAGACCAATGGTCAGGTTGAAGCGATTAACAAAGTTCTCACTACTATGCTTCGACAGATGATAGGAATTCATAAGACAAATTGGAAGACGATGTTGTTCTTAGCATTATGGGCCTAATGGACATCCGTTAAGTCTACCATGGGATTCACACATTTCCATCTAGTCTATGGTATCGAAGCAATTTTGTCGATTGAATGTGAGATACCGTATTTGAAACTGGTTGTTGAACTCCTCCCTAATACCTCTGTTGAAGAGGAGCATCTGTTGTATTTAATGCAATTAGAAGAAACCCGTTGTGATGCTTCCTTAGTTATTGAAACTCAAAAGAAACGTGTTAAAGCCCAATATGACAAGCATGTCAAGCCACGTGTTTTTTCTGAAGGTGTGTTATCACTCTGTAATTTGCCCAAGGCTGAAGAGGCAGTCACAGAGGAAACATCAAAACCACTTTGAGTCTTGGATCTGGCCCTCCAAGACTCAGAGAGGGATCTCTCTATCTGATATAGCTTTGTTTGAAAAGAATATTAGGCTAGTTAATCGGTTCAGAGTTTGGATTTTTTAATTGGTAAGAGCAGAGAAAAAGGAACCATGGGCAATGGAGTCACAATCTGAAGCTCAATCAAAAACAAGTTCTACAGACAACATTATAGGGCAAGGTAGGCACTCTTGGTGGATTCTTTAAATTTGATTTTGGATTTAGGGGAGTAAGATGAGAGGACCAGGAAATGACAGGGCAATCAAGAATCCTGAAATTAACCTTTGGGGAGAAAACATCGATAATTATGTCAAAGCCAAAACAGAGTGTATGTCTCAAAAAATTCTATTATTCGAACTTCTTTACATAATTCAGAGTATAAATAACTTAAGAAATACCACGGAAACAAATTACAGTGAATGAGGAAAACATCACCACCAAAAATGACACATGAATCTTGTAGCTGCTGAGATTGTATTATTGAAATGATGGAAATACAGAAAGCTCAGTGAGCTGCTTTACAAAAACTCGATCCCGGTTCCCTGACTGATCAACCTTTACATAAAAAATCATCTCTAAATAAATAGGGGAGATCCCCCAACAAGTTTCCATATTCGGTTTTAACCGCCTTGGCCAAAAATAGCCACAAATCCCACCAAATCTGGAACTGCCTGCCATGAAAGATGGGCCTAATTTCTGTGAACAATGGGTCCGAACAGACATCGTTTTCTCTTCAACACTGACACCTATGAAAAAACTGAAGGAGGTTATTGTATATGGGCATGTTTTGGAGAAAAACCTCCTTCGGTTTCACCAAAATCGCCTCCATATGGCCGTAACAGCTCCTGCAAGATCGGGACTATAACAGAAAAACCTAAAATCTGAACAAAGGGCCTCGAAGATGGCTTCGATTCTCCATGATCATGGCACCTGTGAAAAAAATGAGAGAGTTTTTTGTTCTTCATCCCGTTATGGAGA
Organism: Picea sitchensis; assembly: GCA_010110895.2. Lineage (NCBI taxonomy): Eukaryota > Viridiplantae > Streptophyta > Pinopsida > Pinales > Pinaceae > Picea > Picea sitchensis. The sequence continues at coordinate 57,975 of SNQJ01S0025156.1, forward strand.
AAAATCTCTCTCGGTTTTTCAAAATTTGAATTATTCTGCCTGGAAACTACTTTGAAAGTTGACTAGTCAAAATGCTGTGAAAGTGGTTTTTTCAGGGGTAGAGTGGTATTTCGGACCCTCCCTGAGGTGGTAAGCGGTTTTAGGGGGGGGGGTCTGCTAGAATAAGGAGAT
>SNQJ01S0025156.1:59020-87960 GCA_010110895.2 Picea sitchensis
GTGGACCGTAGATCTCCGCGCCAACCTCTAAACCGTTCATTTATGCGTTGTCTTTACTCTGTGAGTGCAAAGTCATATTTTCTCCAAAACTTAGGATAAGTGCATTATGTGGATTTTGTGCATTGTTTCCCTTGAAAATAATTTGTAGAGATGAAATATTATTTGAAAACCTATACACCCAGAGTGAAAATTTTCCAGTCAATAGATGATCCTATGAATTATAGGGTTATAACAGTGGCTCCACCTAGGGATGGCAGCTTCTTTCAGGAGGTGTCAAGAACCACAGACCCATGAACATGCAAACTGATACTTTATCCATTGGGCTGATCCCAAAATCTTATTCTGCAACTTGTACCTGTTTGGATCTTGCAACTGAAACCAAATTAAGCTAAACACTGCTGAAAAAGAGATGCTCAGAATGCTGAGCTTATTCACATTCTCCTACCTACCCTATGATATTGATAATTTTGTTAAATCAAATAATACAAAAATGCCAATGAAGCCAATCAAGTAGCTTCTGAGACCAATGGACTGCTTGACTGCTCGTTAGCACAGTGAAAAGCGCAGCTTGACCTTTTGCCCATCGACTCAAAACTACAAAGTGAAAAGGCCACTGCTGAAAATGTGATTGATATTTACCATAGAGACCTTGACAATCTTCAAGAACAAAAGTACTTCCAGAGAAAGATTGAGGCTCTACAGTGAAAAAATTCTCCATATAGGTAGCTATAGGATCAAGGTAGAAACGACATGTTCCTTGATTTTTGGATGGCAGCTCAGGCACTGTATCTATGTTATTTTCATCCTCATGCATTTCCTGACATGGATGCAACTGTTCTGATGGGATTTTTAATGTGACTTCTGATGAAAAAGAAAATGAAGTTGACTGTTTGATCATGTCAATATCATAACAACGTTTTATCCCATAGATGGATGATGGAAAAAGACTTTGACAACACAGTTCATCCAACACATCTGATATTGGATCCTGTAGAAATTGAATTGACTGTTGTATTGGTTCCACTGAAACTTCTTGATTTTCTGTGTATTTATCCTTTAGCATATACTTAAGATTCTTTTTCAAAAACTGAAATGAATTAAAGAATAATGGTACATAGTTGTTTTGAATCAACTCAGAATTTGTCTCAGGCTCTAAGCTTTCATCAAGAATTTGAAAATCAATGTAGGTCAAGGGCTATGATTCTGGGTTTAGAACAGCCTCCATATCCTTAATGGCATCATCAACTAATTGATCATAGGAATTTTTATCTTCACTATTTACAAATGGCCTAGAGTTTCTTTTCAGAAATTGAAAAGATGAGAAACATAAGGGCAAAGTGTTTTCACTTACTCTGAGATTTTCTGCACATTGATCATTGCTGTCATAATTTCCATGTGCAGATTGATTATCATATCTGAGCTATAAATGATCTTCCTCATGCCAATAACATGTTGTTGGTTTCTTTGAACATACAACCTCTATTTCAGCTTCATGATCATCATCATACTGGTCACACTTGGGTAAATCATCCATGGATGAAATGCCATTGAACATGCATATCATGTCAGCTGGTTGTTCCTCTACAAGTTGAGATGGAGATTCATCTTTGACTGTGTTGTGAATTGAATACATGAACGAATCATTTTTCAAACCATGGTACCCAGGATGAGCAGAAAAATGTTTGGGAACTATGACCATTTCTTTCTCTGAAATCAATGGAACATGATGTCTTTGGACAGCAAGCTCCTCTTTTATGTTAATCTTCTGCATCAGCTTTTCTATGGCACTGGCCAAAATGTCTAGTTTAGCTACTGAAGATTTCAGCTTCTCCTTTTTTGTTTTGTCTTTTCTCACTGCTTCTAGCTTTGCCTTCCTATTCAGCAGGTTAGCTTCCACATCGATTGCGACATTTTTCATTTCTTCTAGGGTTGCAGTGTCTCTTTCTCTTAACTGGAATGCCATTTCTGGATCAAAGGCTTCTGGGAAATGCAATTTAGCTAAACCAGGAGGTGGCCTTACATCCACAGGTATTGAATGATACACCTCATTGAACCTAGTTAAGAACTGTTGTACTATATCCCCTGGCTTTCTTTTCAAGTGGTCATACTCATCTAGGATGAGGAAAACATTTCCCATGACCACCCATCTGTCTAGGAAAACTTACATGAACTGATGGAAATTTTTAATGCTTGCAGCTGGGAGTTTTTTAAACCAGTTCTTGACTTCACCTCCCAATGATAGGGAAAACATTCGGATGCAGACATCATCATCTTCTACCTCAAAGAAGTCAAGAAACTCCTCAAGACTTTGGATATGTTTTTCAGTAGTAATATTAGCATTCTCTCCATCAAACTTGGGAAGATTATCGGTGTAATTTGCAGGGAGGTCATGGAGAATAGGAGGCAAATCTAGAGGCTTGTATCAGTCTGGGACTTTTGCAAGCACATGAGATGAAGTGAGAGGCTCACAACCATCCAGAGGTTTAGCAAGAGTAGGAGATAAAGCAGGAGGCTTATGTCTCACTAGGGTTTCTACAGTCTGGGATGTGCACAGGTGTATGAGTATGCACATAATCTACAATTGGGGATATGATCTCTTGAGGCTCATCAATCAATAGGTGGTCAATGTAATCTTCGGAAATATACTCTTGATCAGGATTAGAATAAGACACAACATAATTGCATATAAAACCAATCATGTCTTGAATGCAATTTGAACTTAAGTACCCGATCTTTCTAGGCTGCTTGGCCATGCTTTAGGTTCTTCCTCTAGTGGAGTCTTTGAGTCGGCACTATCTAGAGCTGGTTGGAGTCGCTAGGTGAATTATCTCAGCCTTCTTGTGTCTGGTCACTGTCCACCATCAGTGATCAGATCTGGAGCTTTGAAGTGTACTACTGGAGAAAGGTCCCCAGTGGAGTCGTCATTCTGTTAGCACTCTGTAATTTGCCCAAGGATGAAGAGGCAATCACAGAGGAAACATCAACGGTCCACCCATAAATCAGCATGCAGTTACACCACATCATCAACCAGTTCCTAGATTTATGCATTTTGTTAAGTTAGTTAGGCTAAAAATAGATTTAGCATGTTCTGATCATTAATGATAGGATCGTTTGTAATTTGAGTTATAAATACTTCAACTTTCGAAGTATTGGGGGTTGTTGATCTTCACACCCTGAAGCTATCAGACTGTAATATTTTTGAAGAGATCTTCCATTAATACAAAGAGGCACTTTTACAAGATTCTTGCGTGTATTCACTGGTGATGTTGTTCTTTCTAAGTTAAATGTTATTCTTACTTTGTTATCATACTGTTTTCTAAATCTAATCTTTAGAAGTAACGAAAGTTGCAGGATTTATCTTGCATACCCTGTTTCTGACTCAAAATATTTAAGTGTTTATCTTCTCATTTTACAATAAAGAAATTCTTGATTGCTTCTTTGTTGTAATTGTCTTTCTCACCTTTTCTGCTATTCCTCATTTATGCTACTAAAGAATCCAGTGATTATATAATCTTGCCCTGTGAAAGTTTTACTTTGCGTTTCTAGTTTGGATTTCATATTTTATTCAAGACACAGACCCCATAGCCCAATGGATGTGTAGACTGTCTCAACCAACGCGACAAACACCACGACAACAAAAACCGACTTATTTATTTACCTAGCCTAATATTTAAAATTTGAAACATAGCTAAATCATATAGAGAGATCCCTCTCTGAAGTTGGTAGGGCTAGATCCCAGCTTCAAAAGCGGTTGGATAAAGTTACATTTTGTGGATTTCTTCTGTTGTCAACCTCTTGGAAATTTACAGAGTGCTAACAAGGTGATCTAGTTCTTCTTTACGAGTAAGATCGTGATTTGCTAGGGGTCAATAAATTCGATCCCATGTGGCAGGTTCCTTACATTGTCAAACAAGTATTGGAGAAGGGAGCTTATGAGATGATTGACTATGATGGAATCCCTTTGAGTGAACCTATAAATGGGATTTACTTAAAGAAGTACTATGCTTAAGTCATTTTTGCATGAGTGCTTGTACTTTTAGTGTATAATACTCTTGTGTGCTTTTTTCGTTGTTTGGTTTCGACCTTCAGATGCTTACCTTGCATTCTGCTTGGTTTCCAGATGTCAGTGTCTTTACTACCCTACATTGGCTTCATTGATGGCACTAGTCACAATACTCATAACTTAGCATCTGTTGCTTGGGAAATATATGCACCTACAAATGAATTGATTATTCTACGTGGTGTTTGCCTTGGTTGCACAACAAACAATACTGCAGAATACAGTGCAGTCATCGAATTATTGACCAAAGTTGTTTCACTTGGAATCCGTCATCTTGTTGTAGGACACGATTCATAGTTAGTATTCCTACAATTGAGTAATGTTTATTCCATTCGAAGTCCTACGTTGTTAAGGGTATATTTACGAATTTGCCTCTTGGAACGTCATTTTGATTACATTGAATATCAACACATTCCTAGATGTCTAAATACATTAACAGATGTTTTGGCTAATTATGTGTTAAACAGAAATTTGAGACATTTATAAACTCCAATCACACTTTGTATATACAACAAGTAAGCTAGTAGAAACCTCATATATATATAACGATAGAAGTTTACAAAAATTATTTTTGTCTGAAGACCAAAATATCAAAAATGTGAAGCACATAGCTTCATATACATAGAGCATCAAGGATGTTGCTCGCTATAATATGCGACTGCCTGTACTACTCTATAGAGCAGTTGACCGATGGAAGCAGACACACCCACTATGTCGCGTTGGTAATGCCTCGGGATATCATCGATAGAGGCATCGGGGTTGTTCATAGTAATCCCCTCTAGATTTTGTTCTATGGTCTCGTAATTTGCAGTAGCTACTCCCGCTATGACACCTATCTCCCCTCGCCTCTGGATAGGGGATGAACCTGGAGGACGATAAGGTCCCACATATGCACCATCAAAGAGAATTTTTATTAGTCATCGGATAAACAACATTAAAAACATTTTATATCATTAAAAATAAAAATAAAATATGATATAAAAAAAAATCTCCTTCTTACCTATGTCCTCCCACTGGGAACCTTCTAAAACAAGTAGGACCAGGTCTCCACGAAATTCTAGCCTGACATATGCATAGTCGTCGACCATGAGCATATGTGTTCTCAACCAGTCAAAGAATACATCGTTATACCTAACGATAGGACTAGCTGCATGTCGTGCCATGAGGTCGACCCACCTCTTCATTCTCGGATCCTGTGGGGAAGGTATACCCCACTCTGTCTGCAAGCACAATACCGGGACCCTCTCTAGGAAGAAGGACACCAAAAGAGAGCCATATCCAAACTGTTTCAGTTCACCACTCCTACACTTAGTCAGTTGTTTTTTCATACTTTTGAGAACCCCTTCACACCAGTTGAAGACGCGGGGCTCTGTACACTCCAGGGCATACTGGAAATAGGTTTGAAGAGCCATATGGGGAGCTGCACTCCCTTCCATGCATGTGATGGTATAGAGGATGGTCCATAGAGGCAAGTCATGAACATCTCTAATAGTGAGTTTCACGCTATGATTTTGAGTACCTGACACATAGTGTTCACTGATATAGTGGTTCATAGGTGCACCACCACCTCTTCTTCCTATAAGTGTTACTCAGGACCCATGGTGAGACAATATTGTTAAGAAGTAGATATCCTCAATGTCTATCATCAGAATGTGAGCACCCACATGAAATGCCTGCTCATTCACATCCCACATGTGAACCTGATACTCGAGTAATATTAGCTAGGCCCTCATACCCTGGATTTTAAAGAATTTCAACAGCCCACACTGTCAAAGGGCCATCACCGTTCTCGGGTCATTCCCGACAAAGTAGTATTCCTCCTCGTGCTATGTCTCTCTCCATTCCAACATTTTTTATTGTGGAAAACCTGCAATGGAACCATAAAGAGAGATTAGCATCATTATCTTCTTCTCTGGAGAATTTTTTTTGGCATTTTCATCTTTAAAAAATTTTGGGGTTGTGCACATTGCAAGCCAGGGTATCTACACAGTGCAGAGTCATCGTTGGCTAGCTACAAGGCCTCCTGCGATGACCCTAAATCATCGCAGGGCCGATATAGGGTGCCTGCGACGACCTCCACGCATAGGTACCCTAAAAAAATTAACTCAAAAGCCTATTTCTAACCAATGAAAAACAATTTTCAATCCATGGAAAGATGGAGGAAATGAAGATTACTTGTTCTGTGGAGACGGTTCGTTGAATGATCATCTTTGCCCTCCACAATACGCAGTTAAAAATCGAGGTAAAAAGGGGGTTTTGGAGCAAGGTTTGGGTGAAATGACAAATGGAATAGTGAAATGAAGTTTTTACCCATTTTTATTGACTTTTTCACTTTTTCATTTGTATTTTATATTATTATATATGTTTCGTCTAAACCCTAAAGTCCTAAACCTTTGCAAGTGGTTTATTTTTGCAGATAAAAAGTCTAAGAGTGAAACGTTGAAACGAATATCCGCTTTTTGGTTTGTTTTCATACATTTGTATAGGTCTTTTAGGGTTTTTCAGGAAAAACTCTGAGCTTAGTCTTTGTTCTTTCTCGTGCCCGTAAATCAATGAGAATGTAACTGAGTATACTTTTATCACTTTTTCGGACTCATAAAGGTTATACTAAAAAGAAACCCCCTAGAGTTCCCTTTAAGCTCTTGCCAGACTCTCTAAACATGAAAAGATTGTCGATCGGCCTTGTTTTTTTCATGCTTGTAAAAGTATTTGAAGAAAACATTTGATGAGCGGTTGGTTATCACTTTTTCAGTCTCATCGAATTAATTTACAAAAAATGAACTTGTGGAGTTTTCTTTAAGTGTTTTCTAGACTCTCTAAAATTGAAAAACCCCTGAGTTTTCTCTCTTTGGACTCATTAAAGAAACATCGAAAGACCCATATGGGACCAAACCACTCCTTCCTAGGGTTCGTTAAATATACTCTGAGGGACTCGTCCAAAGGATGAGCTTACATCAACAATCATATGTTATCCTCCTCAAGCTTGTGTAAAAATAAAGAGGTACTCGCCAGAAATGGTGGGGGGGAATTGGGAAAGAAATGTCTCTCTATATCCGTGTTAGTGGCAGTAATATTCTCTCTTGAACATGACACCCCCTTCATCATTGAATCTGGGTTGGGAAATCCATTTTTCTCTCCTTTTACCATATGCATGTCCATATGTTGGGTCCTCCTTGAGTCAGTGTTGCCAAGAGCATTGTCGTGTTATTCATATGTTCAAGAGAAGTCTAGCCTAAACAAGCCTTTTATCGAGTCATTCATCTGCAGTTATAAATTTTCTACCATGTCAGCCTTCCCTGTGTCAGTCTCAAATCACTTCATACTCTAATATGCCTCAAATATGTTACATATTTTGTGTCATTGATGGGGGATACATCAAGGCCCTCCTGTGATGAGTCTTTTCCTGTCAAATTCAACACATTATCCAGGAACGAGACCTAGAAATCATTCAGTACCTTAGAGTCTGTATGCCTCAATGGCAGGTTTCTTTGGTTTCAACAGTAGGTTCACATCATTGACCCCTGATTGAAAGATTCCATCGAGTGTTTGAATTCAAATCATTTATTCACATTCATTGGATTGTACTGGGGTACTTTGGGAGTCATTGACATCAATGGTGATTTCCCTCGCACTTATCAACGGTTTTCATTAATGACCGGTAATCAAGTGGTTTCTACCATGTTCGACTTTCGCACCTGCAATCACATGGTTATATTCTTACTTAGGGACGATGGAGATGAAGACCCTAGATCTCATTATTCTGGTCCAGGTTGTGATGGAGTATTTATTATTTGTATTAACACATAGATCCCCTATATATGTCTCGTGGCTATGTACAAATTTGAGTCATTTTTCAAGCATAGATCCACAGTGTATCCCTGGGTGGCTATGACAATTCATAATGACATGGATCCATAGTGTATATTTAGTGGCCATGACTCACTTTACATTTTGTAATTTGAGTATGGAAATGCCTACCTCGGAAAATGGTATATTATTATGTTGATGCTTGAATTTTTGTAGGTTCTCGATTGGTGCGCTCTTTGTTTCCGACACACACATTCTACAAAGTATTTCAGTTGTCATGAGTTCCAGCTTTATAATTTGGGGGGAATTATGTTACACATTATTTTGTTCAGCTCTATGATCCATTTACAACATGTTTTCATGTTCCCAAAAATATCCTTTCTCCATGAGGAAAGTGATTGGCCTTCTCTTCTCAAAAACCCTATTAAGGAATTTCGTCGTAGATTGAACTATACATAGGGTGCGATGATGCTTGATTGACGCCCCCTGCTCTAAATCTAGGCTACGATGTCTCCACAGGCTGCACAATACCTAGGGTGCGACGATGTCAAAAAGATAAGAAAAGGTCAAGTTTCACAAAAGTTCTAGAAGAGGATCTTCTAGAAGATGAGGTGGCCTCTGAATGATTTGGATCTTAGATGCTTCTCTAATTTGGTGGGATCATCGTAATATCTTCAACCATCTCTCCTTCATATTATATAAAGAGGGATTTCTCATGGAAAAGTCTAAGGTTAATGAAGGTTGAATAGGCCAAGAATTGTATGGAGAATTTTGCATTGGATCATTCTTGATGGCTTTATTTCAGTTCATCAAGTCATTGTGGATCTTCTTCATTCAAGCTTGGAGAAAGTGTGTGTTGGAGAAAAGGGTCATCGAGAGGGGACCTTATGACATAATGGCTTTGGTTGTAATATCCACTTTCATTTTAATATGATACAGTGATATGTTTCTTTCCCATAAAACTTGTCTTGTTTTATTGTATGATTCATTGATCACATACATAGGTTCTTGTTGACTTCATTGTGTTGCTTTCACTTTGTCTGGCTTGTGTTCCCTTGCATATCCAATATCACAGGAGCACAGGAGTGGATCAAGGATGGAATGGCAAGAGGAAATGACATTTAAATGGTATGTTGTCTACCTCTTGTTAAATAGTAAACTCAATAGTTAGAGCTTAGGGAAAGCATCATATTATGTTATTTTTTGTTCTAGATCTAGGTGTATCTAGGGAGATTTGTTTATGTCCCCATTTATAGATAAGTCCCATAATAGTGTGTGTGTGTGTGTGTGTGTGTGTGTGTTTTGGTTTTCCTTTCTCTTTTAACCATTTACCATTATAGATTGACCCCGGTTCATAACCAATAAGCTTCCCAACAAAAGCCCTTAAAGACTATCAGTCCCTCTGGTCACCCATAAGGAAATGCAACACACAAAGTGTACTGTGTAGTCTCACCTGAGATAGCTCTTATGGGTGGTTGGAATACTCAGGTGTTTTCAACCTAGGACTGAGCGAGATCTATGCTTGTCTGACGCAACCTTTATCTAGTCTATTTAACATCCTCTTATAACATTGATTCTACGCATGCATGTAAAATAACAGATCTACTTAATCACTTCATTCATTCAAGATTCATCAACTAATCAGACACAAAGACACATTCATTCAATCCCACAAAACATTGTTACCGTGGTTCACCCCCTCTTGTGTTACGTCCACAAAGATCTGGCTCTCAGGATTTTATTATGGTTTAGAAAGATATCATTCCACACGTGCTTACAATATTATTTCTCCCTCTTTCACACTAGCTCCTCGATCCCCACAAGGATGACTAGATTGCACCAGGATCCTCATCCTGTGATATAACCCTAAGGATCAAGTTGCTCCCTCCTTCCTTCACTCACTCGCTTAATGATTCATACAGTTCTTACAATAATCTTCCTCTCTTTCTCCCCTATGTGTCTCGTTTTCTCTCCTAAGTACTACTTTTTTATATTTTCAACTCACCAGCCATTACAATGTATTACAAAAACCCTAACCCTAGCATTGTTAGGTAAAAGAAGCATGCACACATGCTATTTTTCCTTCCAGTTGTCACTTTCCTAATGCTTTTCCTTCCAATTGTCGCTTTTGTCGTCCTGAGCCGCCTAACCCTGGTGTGCTTTGTCGATCTCTCTTGCGATCTCTTGGAACTTCTTTGTGATCTCCATTTCTTGTATTTGGGCTTGTGCGGTATTCTCTTTGAGTGCATCCAACACCTTCACTGCAATATCGTCATTGAACATCCTTGCGCACTTTGCCTGGGTTTGTGTCATATTTGTTTTTGCTTCTTCCTCCTGTTCAATGACCTCTATTGTCTGCTCCTAGAGCGGTTCCATTTGAGCCTGGCACTCCTTTTTCTATGTTTGTGCAGCTATGAGTTATGCCTACAGTTTCTTCATATCCTACGCTCCTTTGACGCGCTCCATTATTGACATTGTCTTCTGCCTCTTATTGAAGTCCTGGATCGCTGTGCTTATCATTTCTCCTTCCTGTTCCCACTACTGGACCTGTTGATCCTCTTCCAGATTCGTCCAGAGCTATGTTGCTTTCTCAAACAAGTTGGCCGTCACATAGAATTGTATCTCTATCTCCTTTATTTTCATTGTTTCCTCCTGCTTCCTCTACTCCTTCACCTCTGGTGGAGTGGTAGGTGTGAGCTGCTTCTGAAGGTGCTCGATCTCCTCTTTGTATTGATCGATTGTCTGCACAATATGATCAATCTTCTGTGTCACCATGAGTTCGACCGTCTACGCGCTCTTTGGTATTTTCTCATAGGCTACGACAAATTTCTTCTCTAGCTTATTCACGCAATATTTCTCATCTTTGATCTCGAGCTTAGCCTAATCGAGTACCAATTCTAGCTCATCTCTATTGTCCTTTTCCTACTACAATTCCGTTCTGTCTGTGCATGTGTGAGACTGTACCTCATGTGTGACGTTGACTTGCAGTTTATACAAGGCCTTGGTTGGTATCTGTGTCAATACTAACTATATTTGAGCCAAGTCCTTTAGGGGTGTCTACCCCACAATTTCGTCCATGTGCAGCATGCTGGGTGTGATGTGAAATTTCGAGCTTGGTTGTGTTGTCGTCTGGATCCTATCCTGCTCAGTTGATCCAACTTCACCTCCTATCTGTGATGTTGATGGGACCATTCCTTTGCTATTGTCGGTTGTCTGTGCTTCTCCGAGTTGCTTGAGGAGTTGTTGCATGTGTGCCATCTCTTCCTCAATTCTATCCCTTTGGCGCGCAACATTAACAAAATCCTCGACTGTGTGATCCTGGATCATTTGGGCCACCATGTCTACATCATCCTTGGTGATCGTGTATTCTAGGGGCATTTTGTGTTCCTTCTCCTTCTTGCGTGCACCCCCCATCTGGATGATTGGCCTCTTACTCTGGCCTTGATTCTGTGGAGTAGCACTTGATGTAGTCCCCTGTGTTGTCTCAGCCTGTTTCTGTTGTACCTGTGGCACCTGTGTGTTGTTCTTCTTCCCCTCCTGGGTGCCTGTCTTGGATGTCCCCCCTTTTTTCTGTTGTGCCTTGCTCTGACCTGTTAGTGGTCTCTTGGGCACTGTTATCTCTTGATCATGTGTTTGTTCCTGTCTTACCTCCTCCTCCTGCATTTCTGTGAGTATTTCTCGATTGAGGACTAGAATCCTCCAATCATCATAAAAATCCTTAATGGCCATATCTATGTCCGCCTACTTGATAAAATAGCGCAATTGTAGCCATTAATTGTCAGGATATTTCTGTTCCTGGATCCACATCACATTTCTAGTGGCTTTGAAGTTGGCTATGCTCTGATACTGTGTGATTTCTTCCGGTGTCACCCTCGAAGTGTTGGTAATGTTTTCCCGTAGGTCGTTGAGATAGCCTTCAAATATGGTTGCATTCTCCTTTCTATTCTTGGGGTCTGAAGCAGACCCTGATGATAAGTATCGTGCTCTATGGCAGGGATTGGCTCTAGTGAAAAAGAATGAATACTTTGGCTCCTTCCATCTGATCAAGGCTATCAGGATGAGTAGCCATGAATAATGAAATTTTGTCCCCAGATCCTGCACGTCCTTGCAGTCGTTTAGGAATAGATTCAACAAATAAGTGGCCCAGTTGAGTATGGTGCCTTCTACACATTGTGATGTAGTTGTGACAACTTGGGCTAGGACTTCCTCCTTGCGACATTTCCTGAGTAATTTGCATGCCATAATTTTTGTGGAAATTCTTGTCGCGACGTCACTAATACGCTTGATGTTGATTCTGCGCAACCCCCTTTCGGTGCCATATTTCTTCTTCATTTCCTCGGCCAGTGCTTTCTCCTTCATTTTGTCTTCAAGGAACTATGTGGGATCCTCACCCCATGATGGAAGTACTCTAATGTATGTGATGAGCTCTACATCTATTGAGACAAGTTGTTCTAGCCACAGGTATCCTCCATGGGTGACTTCCATCAGCCACTTGACGAAGTTGTTTGCATGCCGGCCCCTCCCAAAGTGTGGGATGTCCAACAAGCCTAGAATATCATTTTTGGCCAATCCTATTGCCCACTGGACTGGTTGATTAATTGGTTCGCCAAAGGGTCCTATACCCACACTCTATAGGTATACTTGCTTGGTGAACTCTGGGAACTTGTCTGTATCCGTCATGTCATGGTCTGAGTACCTCAATTTCTCCATGTGGCCTAACATATTTTCTATTATTCGTACCCCTTCCAGAATGCACAACAAGACAATGGTTGTGGTGGCTTGCCTGCCCGGTGACCTTGGTACAATCTGCTTGGCCTTTTTTTGTGGTGGCTGACTCGAGGTTACAGCCTCCATTGTTCTCTCTTCTGCATACTCCTCTGGTCGGTCAGTGACATCTTCCACTATTCCCTCCTGTGGTTGTTCTGGCATGGTTTTTTATGACCTTTCCGACGTGGTTGTTTCTACCTGGTTTGGAGCCATCTCATTGTCTCTCAGGGATTCTTCATGGTCTTCAAGGTGTACTTGGTTTCCTGCGTCATCCGCTTGTTGTGCCTAACCTCCTTTGGGTACAACCATGTCCATGCCCACTGGTGTTGTCTGTTGGGTTTCCTCCACAATGGTTGTGGGGATTCATGGTGTCATATCAGGCGATGTGATTTCATCCACGTTGAGGACTTCTAGAGGATGAGGTGGTTGTTGTCTACTTCCCTGTGGCTGTGGTGGTGCTCTAATGATCCTTCAAGGTCATCTGGCAGTCTGGATCGGTTCTCCCTGTTTAGGTGGTGCCATGGTGGTAAGGATGTTGTTCTCCAAGCTTAGTGGCCTTTGCAACCTATGCAACCTTAACTCTCTACTTCGTATTCCCTATCGCTTTGTTCCTTTCCTAATTTCACAATAACCTTTTATTTCCCGCGTGATTGCTTTGTGTTGGGGTCATGTGAAGCTTGTCAGAGACGTTACTGCGATTGAATTTTAATTGAAACGTCATTTCCCACATACTTTCCATTGATTTCCCTTTCCGTCGCCAATTGGAGAAATTAATGTGGCATCCTATCAATCATTCTAGCATTCAATTTTGATAGCCTCCATCAATTGGCACTTCTTTTTACCGTATATGTCTTTCTCATTGTTTCTTCTTTGTAGTGACCGTTGGCCTTGTTTCCACTTTTCTTTTTTTTGTTTTTTTTTCTAAGTGCTAATGGGTCGATTGTCCCTATATAGCTTCAGTTGGCTCCCATTGATCATCCCTTGGAGTTCTGTGGCTTCTAAATCCTTCAACTATATAGCTCTCCCATTTGTAATAGGTTTTACTTCGTATCGTCCTAACCAATGCATTATGAGTTTTCCTGGATGATGAAAGGATTTATTGTCATACATAAAAACTAAGTCTCCTTCCTTGAAATTTTCCCTCTTGATATGTCTTTCATGCCAAGCTTTGTCCCTTTCTTTCTAGACTTCTTGCTGACACCCTGCTAGAATCCTATCTTCCTCCATGATCATCAGTTGATTCATCCTATCTTGTACTGCACCTCATTTTTTCATGTTCGTAATTGCTGCTACATGCAGACTGGATACCAAAAATTCCAGTGGCACCATTGCTTCTTGTCCATATACCAATCTGAATGGATTTTGTCCTGTCAATTTCTTTCATGTGATCTTATATGCCCACAATACGGTTGGTATCTTTAGGTACCAATCATCCCTATTAACATTACAGATCTTCGTCAGTGCATTTTCAAGGATCTTATTAAAGGCTTCCACTGTTCCATTTGCTTGAGGATGATATGGTGTACTTTTTTGAAGATGAACTTCAAATTCCTTAGTCATAGCCTTAATAGTAGTGTTAATGAAGTGAGTGCCTTGGTCACTCATCAAAATTCTGGGGAAACCAAATCTAGTGATCACTTTTTCGAACAAGAAGTGTGATGTTGTCTCCGCGTTGCAATATTTGACTAGTGCTTCTTCCACCCATCTTGCCAGGTATTCCATCACAGTGATAATTTACCTCACTCCTGTACTTTTTGCTGGTGGGTTAATTGGTCCGACAAAATATATTGCCCATTTGTCAAATACCTGCAAATTTACCTGTGGTCGCAGGGGCATCACGTCCCTTCTATTTGGTTTACCAACCCTCTGATATACATCGCATTTCAGGAAGTACTCCTTTGAGTCTCTGTGAAAATTTGGCCACCATAGTCCTACATGCAATACGTTATGTGCAGTAGCTTTCCCTGCATAATGTCCTCCTGCTATTCCCTCATGGGATTCTACTAAAATCCTAGGTCTTTAAGGTTCAGGCACACATCTTCTCAAGATGTTATCTACACCCATTTTGTATAAGTATGCTGCAATTAACTGATAATCTGCAGCCCAAACTACCAGGTTTTTCTTCTGCGCAATGTTGAATTCTTGTGGCATATTCCCTGTACTCAAGTATTGGTTAATGTCTACGAAGTATTCATCGATGATTTGGACTAAAAATAATTTTTGTTTGGAAAGTTGTGCTCTAGATTTGTAGGTTACTCCCCATTCGTGATCCTCGATAGGTGATCAGGTCTTGCGTTCAACTTCCCTAGATTGACTATTACTTCAAAATCAAATTCTTGAAACAACAATCGCCATCTGAAAATTCTCCTCCCAAAAATTGGCTTGTTGACTAAGTATTTGAGTGTTGAATGGTCTGTGAACATCTTGAAATGTTTTCCCAGTAAGTAATGTTTGAACTTCTGAAGTGCGTAGACCATAGCTATGCCTTCCCTCTCTGTAGTGTTGTAGTTTTTCTCTGATTCTGACAGTTTTTTGCTAGCAAATTCTATAGGATGATCCAATTCTCCTACTCCTGGTTATGCTAGAATATCTCCAAGTGCTATGGTTGATGCATCTACATGTACGTGGAATGTCTTCTCCCATTCTGGGAATGCTAGTATTGGTTCAGTTACCATCTTTTCTTTCAACATATCCAGATCATGTTGACAATCATCATTCCACTAGAACTTTGTGTCTTTCCTTAGCAATTTCTCCATTGGCACGGTGATCTGCGCATACCCTTTTATAAATTTCCTATAGTATCATGTGTGTCCCAATGTCACTCTTAGTTTACGAACTATTTTTGGTGGTGGCAGTTTAACGATTACTGCAATCTTGGTAGTATCTACTAGTAAACCTTGCTTGCATACTATATGGCCCAATAGTATCCCAAAAGGTGTTCTGAAGATGCACTTCTTGATTTTTAACGATATCTGGCACTGCTTGCATATTTCTAACATCAACCGCAAGACCTCTACATGGTCTTTCAACAGCATATAGACTGTCCAATCATCCAGGTATACCTCTAAAAACTGGTGGATAAATTCTTTAAATGCAACTATGACTACTCTGGAGAATATTGTTGGAGTGTTCTTCAATCCAAACGACATGACTGTGTACTGGTAGGATCCCAATTCTATAGAAAAAGTGGTCTTGTATCTTTCTTTCGGTGATATCTTGATCTGATGGTATCCTGAAAATTCGTCGGTGAATGAATAAGCTTCTTGTCCTCCTACATTCTGGAACACCTCATCTGTGAAAGTTGTAGGGAATGGGTCATGTAGGCACACATCATTCAACTTCCTCAAGTCAACACATATTCTTATCCCCCCTTGTTTCTTCTCCTGAACTACCATCAGGCTTATGCATTATGATTCTTCTACAAGTTCTATGATTCCAGCCTCCAACATCCTATCGATCTCAACTTTGACATTTTGCTTATATATTGGATTTAGTCTGTATGGTAGTTATTTGATCTGTCTTGCCTCAGCTCTGAGCGGTATTTTCATTTCACCAAGATCTCCCGCTATGCCTTTAATTTATGTGAACATTGTTGGGAACATGTCATTGTACTCGTGCAGTAACTCTGTTATGCTTTACACTATTTTCTCATCCTAGTAGTCTCCAATGCTATCCATTTTGGGAATCTCAACTATACCAATGTTGACTTTCTTTACCTTGATCAATGGATCAATTACTTCTGATTCTATAGGTGGACCTTCCACTTCTCTTTCTCCTTCAACTTCTTCAATCTGAATATCACGCGGGTCATCTTCATCTAGTACTTCTTCCTACACATGGTAGCATGACAATAGTTCTTTCACTATCTATCTGTTTTGTTGTTGTTCTTTTGTTATGAGTTCAACTTCTGGTTCCTTAATGAATATCACCCCTCTTATTTGTTTAATTGTTTCATCTATGTTGGGTTTCTCATGCTCAAATGAGAAAGTGACTGTAAATTTTTGTTGTGGTACTGTCTAGCTCGTAGTTCCTTTACGCAGTTCCTGGTCCGTGTACCAATTTGCTGAGATTCCCTCTAATGTGTGGATGAAATGATGAGGCCACTCCTCTGGGGGTGTCATCTTCCACATCGCTCTGCATTTCTCTAAGTGTCCTATTGGTGCCCCCTGTCCGTCATATTTCTGTTGTTGGTTGCTTCTTTATTCTACGCCAAACCTAATGCTTAGTGATTGCTTACATTGGTACCAGTGCTTGATTGTTTCTTTGTTCGCGCCCCACCATATTGCAGGTGTCGCCTTGAGTGTTATATCTAGTGCTAAGAGACTCTGATTTTCTAACAATTCATCTTCGTAGCATGTCAATAATGCTTCTATATCGTTCACCCCATAGAAATTGGGTGGTTCCCTTATCTCCGTACCTACCCATCTTATTACATGGTCTATCTTGAGCATCTTCTTGTGGAAACTTCGTGTAGCCTCTGTTGTCAATTCTCTAAGCCTGTATTTGAGTCTGACGCACATGAGGTGATGCTCCACCAACTGAGTATCCCATCTGATGCTCCACCAACTGAGTATCACATCTGCAGTTGGGTTTACATAATCCTCATCTCATGTAGTTTTTCTATACAATTGGCTAATTTCCTCCAGGTCCAAGCAAGTAGGCTCTATGAACCTTTCCCCTTCCAATGGGTCTAATGGCGCAATGAACCTGTATTCTCCTAACTCAAAGGTCATTTTTCGCGTCTTTAAGTTGATTATGGCCTGGTTATCAAACTCCCAATCCAAGCCGAGCAATGTTGGGTAAGGTGTTGTGTCATCCACTATCTCTATTACTTCGAAGTCAGCTTTAGTGCGTACTCCATCTAGGTCTATTGTCACTCATTTTAGTCTTCCAATTGGTAGAAATATGTGTTTATTTGCTAGTTTCAGCTGAACGGATGAATATCCTAATGTGGGCTCTCCCATACATTGTCATGTCTTCTTGGTTAATACATTGACTTAGAATCCTAAATCTAGTATGATATCTCCCATGTTCAAATCTCCAATGTTGGCGTTCAGCCTGAACTCCCTACTTGTTCTCCTCCTTGTATGTAGATGGTTGATTGTTTTTTGTTCTAGCTTTCCTTTTGTCTCTACACTACATCTTTCTAGCATATTTTGTAATACTTTGATAGAGGATGGATCATTTAGTAATTTTATACATGATTGCAAAAAGAATTTGATCGTACTTACTTGTCCTAGGGGCTGTGTTTCCTTGGTGTGATCCAATTATGGAGGCATCTCGTACTCGAGTGATTCCTTACTATGTTGCATGGTTGATGTCGACGCAATGTCTGGATTCAGGAATTCTTGTCTGGCTTGCTTAAATATCTCATTCTCATTCTGTGCATCTGTTCGGCTCTAAAGATGTCCTAAAAACAACCTTAGTGAGACATTAATTTTATCAACCGAGGATTCGTCTTTTCTCTCAAGAATGTCATCAAATTCTATGAAAATAGTCATAGAGGTTTAAATCATGTAGATAATTCAGTTACAACAAATCTGAGTCTATCTAAATTATTGCAATAATCAAGTTCTTCACACATTGACTAAAAACTCTGAAACTAATAACTCAATCAACAGAAATATATTTTGAACGGAAACACACCATAAATCAAAGCATTAACCAATTACTGAATTCATTCATCTATCTAAGAAACAACAATTTACTATACAAAAACACTTAATGAATCAATCTCTCAATGAATAATTAATTTGTTGGAAAGGAACATCGATCTATTGAATATTTAAGAAGGAACAACAAATGAAAATTAAACGAAAGGAATAGAAAATGTGAATTTAACGAAAGGAACAACAAATGTGAATTTAAATGAAAGGAATTCACAAACGATAAATTGAAAGGAACAACAATCGATAATCTCCAATGGAACATCTACTCTCTGCAAATGGAACAACATAACCAATTCATAAAAGAATCAACACATTAACGAGTCTATCTTAACTGTTGAAAGGAAATTCAAATCGTAGAACTATAACAGAATTGATAAGATTACAGATGAGACAGTAGCTCATGTCGGCTAGGCCCATGGTCTTTAGAATATATTGCTACGTGAAACTCAGTACGCGGAAATGATCAAAATGCTTGAAGATTTCATTAATTCCATAACTGATAAATCATTTAAAATGGGATTGGTGTACAGAGTGTCAACAATTAAGAGATTTGAATTATGGTTATCTCTCTATCATTCACTATCCTTTATATATTCCAATAAGATAAGTAAATTAAGTTATCCTAAGGATCAAGAGATCTTCAGGATTGCTTTTGCTATTTATGAAGATTGCAATATAAAAAGTCAATCTTCCTTTGAACCGTTTTGTGCCTGATTTCTTCGATATTCAATGGCTTGTGCATTTTCATGATCTTCTTAATTATCTTTAGTTAACAACAATTGTTCATTTCTCCATAAAATCAAAACAATTCAAACAAAAGTTCATAAAATATCTAATATCATTCAATATTATTTCCTAAAGGCTTTTTAACCATTTTCTTCCCTAATTACTTCAAATTAATAGAAAAGTCAACAAAGAATATATCACAAACCAGAGTAACAAGGAGACTATTTATACCTTTTTATCAACCCAACATACCCCCCATCTTACTTTTTTGTATGTCCTCATGCAACAAGAGAGTTTGTGTGCAAAGAAATGATACTGAAGGGTGGAGAGGTCTCTTCCCTAGGTCTCTAGAACCCATGCTTACCTTTAAGCTCTTCAGAAGCAACATCTTCCCTTTTCTTACCAATTTCATAAACACTCTGATAACCCTCTGAAGGATACCAAATAATGGGGGGACTGTACCTGCATCCAATCCAAGAAGGCCCTTCTTCCATGATCATTTTGGCATACCTCTCTAACCTGAGAGCAATTGCTTCAAAATTCTTGAAACCAAATGGTTCCCTGTTCTTGACTTGATTTGAAGAGACACTCCATCATAATTTGGCAGCGGAAAGGGATTCTTCTTTAATCTCTCCAAAATACTATGTCCCTGAATGTACAACACACTAGTACATTTGGATCAAATTTCGACAACGCGTTCGATGCAATTGCCACTTTATATTGTCGAGAGAACGACAAACATCAGACCCCCTCAAACGTCGTTTCACATGACGTCACTTTTTCAACGACATAAATTTCTTCTTTATTGCGACGTTTCATGTGAACACATGTCATCTTGGATTTGACTATCCAAACCCCATATAGTCATCATAAGACCAACGTTTTGGAAGTGGCAAGAGCAACGTCTTGGACATGGCATGAGCGACGTCTTGGAGGTGGCAAGAGAGATGTCTTGAACGTGGCAAGAGAGCCGGTTGGGAGGTGGAAAGAGGGACATCTTAGAGGTGGCATGAGAGACGACTTGGAGGTGGCAAGAGCGACTTATTGGAGGTGGCAAGAGAGATGGCTTGTGGGTGGCAAGAGCCACGTCTTGGAGGTGGAAAGAGCGACGTTAAGAGGTATCAACTCCGACGTGGTTGTTATGGGAGTGACACTCTTGGAGGTGCCAAGAGAGACATCTTGGAGGTTGCAAGAGAGAAGTATTGGAGGTGGCAAGATCGATGTTAAGGGGTATCAGCTCCGACGTGGTTTCTATGGGAGCGACACTCCAAAATGTCGCAATAGCGACTATGTTGTAGGTATTTAAAAAAAAAAAATACAGTATCAATACTGAGAGGGACAGGCACATTAACCTTTTCTATGATACTAGCCATATCAATATTTAAATCTATATCATCATTCTTGGAGTTGTCAAGAGTGACGTTAAGAGGTATCATCTCCTACGTGGTTGCTACAGGAGAGACACTCCAAGACGTCGCAATAGTGACTGTGTTGTAGGTATTTAAAAAAAAAAATACAATATCAATATTGAGAGGGACGGGTACATTAACCTTTGCTAAGATACTAGCCATATCAATATTTAAATCTATATCATCAATCTTAGGCAAGGTTGGTTGAGGAGGAGGACTAAATTCCAATGGTAAAGGGGCTCTTGTCTAATGAGGTTTAGGATCACTAGGATATGTCTCGGGTGTGTTATCACACAACCTCACAATTGTTGAGCTAAAGCTCAAAAGCTCAAGTGCAATCATGCGCAAATTAGAGGGAAGGCCCCTATCACCTCACCAACCCTATTTCACTTCAATCTAGCTTTCCTCTGACTGAAGAGGGTTTCCCTCAATTAAGATTGCGAGGACTTAGGGCAAGGAATCTCAATGTGGAGAGTGAAGTCCAAGAAAAATGTGTTTGGATAGCTTTAGACTATTGAAGAAAGTACTTGGAGGTCTCAATATCAATGTATTTTCATTGGGCATATGGAGTTAATGTAGCGCTTCAATGGAGACGGAGGGAAAAATAAGACTTGAAAGTCTATCATAGGATTATCACCTCATAAGCCTAGGTCAACCTCCTAGGAGATAAAACCCTAGAATTTATCCCCTCATAAACACTAGGTGTCATCCTATCCCTTCAAGAGCTACTAGCACAAGATCAAGACAACTATGTGTTAAACCCTAGGGGGATAGCCACTTCTAACCCCTAGAACTAAATCCTAGCCAAGAAAATCCTTAAGGGGATAGCCACTCCTAACCATTAAGGAAAACCTTGAATTCTTCAATGAGTTAAGATGGATAAAACAAGGAAAGGGGATGATCACTGTCAATCCTTCCTTAGGGTTTCAAGATTGTTGAAGGAGATACTAGTTGCAAGGGTTGATCTTGGGCTGGTAAATATGGCAGAATAGAATGAAGTAATCATAGAGGAATAAAGTGGCTTTGTTTCTTATGTCCTTCAAATTCTTTGGGATGCACTAAAGCCAGGACATAAAACAAATTCAAGTGATCTCCAAGTCTTCTATCCTCTTCATTTTGTGGCTAGATATGGTGACATCTTAGTTCCTCAGAAACTTCTACAACAACATGTATTCTCAAAAGGCTATATGCAATTGTCTATCCCTAGACAAAGTTGGGAATATAGTTCTATATTGAATTGATCTCATCTTGAACTTGGATATTAGTTTCTTGTGCAAAATATTCTTCTCAAGAAGACTATAAGTATTGTTATATAAAGAACTAACTTCATTTTGAAGTATTTCATTAGTATCATGTAATGAATCAATGGCATTAGGAAGATTGGATTTAGTGTCCTAAAATGAAGTAATTTCATTGGGTATTTCATTGTTATACTTCTATAAAGATGTGACTTGCTCATTAAACTAAGTAATAATATCCCACGATATAGTTTTTCCATTATGTAGCTTGTTATTAGTCTCTTGCAAGGACGAGTCTATGGGTTGGGAACATGAAGTGAAAAGGCCCCCTTAACCTTCAAAAACAATGACCACCTTAAAAAATTCCCGAAGTCCAAAAAATAAAAAAAGGCATATATTCCAAGACCATGGGCAGTGTTTGATCTAGTAACCATGTATACATCTTCAAGTCAGATAAATTCATCGTTGGAGACAAGGTGGATTGGAATAATTGGGACAAATTGGAATAATTGGCTTGCCTTAGTCTGTGATTTTAAGGTCTTTCCCTAATAAGTAGTAGTAATAGCTTGAGTTTAGTTCAGTCTTAGTTCTTTCTCTTTCTCTATGGGCTTAATACATGTAATGTACACTAATAGAATATATGTTCTTAGTGTGGAAATATTTCTAATGGTATATATTCTTGATAAAATCTTAGTGAAATCAAGGAGGTGTTTGATATCATGTACAAGTAATACTGGATTTATCCATTGATGAAGAAATGAGTGGAATTTATGAATCCACTATGACTTATGACCTATAGATCACTTACTTGGTGATTCCTATTACTCTAAATCCCATTGCATGTCGAGCTCTGATTGGTGATGCTTAGATATGGCACTGATTAACACTATTGAGACATATCCATCTTGTTTTGATCCTTTCTTCATATTTCATATTCAACAATTTACCACAACCTGGTACTGATCAAATCTGGTGTAGATAGTAGTACTTTTCCATTGAGATTATTCCCATTTCCCTTTTTCCACTATTAAGAGATAGAAATATAGAGAGCATTATATATGATATTATTACATTCCATATTTCACTAATTAATGTCTTGACATCATAGTTTTTCTATCCATTTAAAGGCTTAATAAAAGGGTGCCCAATGTCACCCCTTTTTTTCTTGATTACTATAGATTCCAGAAGGATTAAGAAGATTAATTTCAGAGGCCAAAAGAACAGGATCTTTGGGAGGTATAAATATAGGCAGTTCATTTCGCTTGACTCAATATACCTTTATTTGATGATGTATTTCTCTTTTGTGATGGGTCCAGAAGAGATGTACCAAACCTTAAAGAGATTTGGATCTATAGAGTATGGTTACAAGTATGGAAATTAATATGTTAAATCTTCAATTGTGCCTAATGGGGTAGAGGAGTAGAAAACAAGAGTTGTTCTACAAATATTCAATTGTTCCTAATGGGGTAGAGGAGGAGCAAACAAGAGTTGTTCTACAAATAATTTTTTTTCAAACAATGGCCTTCCAAGAAGGCTTCAAGTACCTGGATTTTTAGCTAAAACCAACTGAATACAGGAAAAGAGACTAATGATGGCTTATGGATAAGATTGAGTCTAGAACCAAGTAGTGGTGTAACAGATGGCTCACTTTGGGAGGTAGAATTACATTGGTTAAGTTTGTCTTAGAGGCAATACATGTTTATTGTAAATCAATAGGTTTTATCCCAAAATGGAGGTTGGAGGTTATCAAGAAGAAATGTTTTAAATTTGTGGACAAGAAAGAGGGAAACTAATGGGATCCTTTTAGTTAAATGGTAGGAATTAGCCAAGCGCAAGGAGGTAGAAATCAAGGTATCCATTCAACGAAAGTTTGACATGATTTCCAAGGCACTTTGTTGAAATAAATCTATACAAGTATCATACAATAGATATTGGGCACAATTTTCGAGGCATAGTTTGTTGTTGTGTTGATTGTACAATGTCATACATGTCATACAACAATTTGGTATGTTTTTCAAGGCAAACTTGGCACATAAATCTATGTGGACTATTGGCACATTTTTCTAGATAAGTATTAAGTGTTTTATGCTAACAATATTATTGTTGTGAACTCAGAATTTTCATATGAGTTCAATAAGAAGAAAACACATAAATCTATGTGGACTGTTGACACATTTTTCTAGATAAGTACTAAGTTTTATGCTAAAAATATTGTTGTTGTAAATTCAGAATTTTCCTATAATCTCAATAAGAAAAAAAATCTCCTTGACCAGTTTTTCCCCTTATGGGTTTTTCCAGGTGCATTGCCCAGAAAATTTGTGTTAAATGTGATTGAATGTTGTCCATTGTTCATTTATTTTTCCACTGCTAAGTTTCTAATCTTAGTCATTTGTATTTATGCTCATAAAACATAGTTTGTTAAAGTTTTATTGGAGGTTGAAATCTGCTTTGTGGTTGTGTTTGCCTAGTTTCAGGTGAAATTTCTACAGTTGAATTAAGTATGATTTCAGAGGTTGAGACTACAAATAAGGATACCTTTACATAATTAATCAAAATTAATAATCAAAATGTCACCATTGAAAAATATTCTCATTATCAAGATCAAAAAACAAGTAACAAAGATACCTTATCATTGTTCTAATCATAAGAGTCATCAAATTAATTATTCAATTTCCAACGTGAAGATTACTATAAACAAAAATAATGGTATTCTTACATTCCAAAGATCAAATTTCCAATGTCACTTGGAATTGCAATTTATAAAAAGAATTCAAAAATTGTATCATAAAATCATCTCAAAAATAATGAACCTATGGTGAATCAAACCTTAACAATGAAAACAATTTTTCTTGAAGCTTGGGAGATTTTACCAATCTCATTTCTTTAACCCATGATAATATCAATAGTATATCTTCAAATTGGAGCACTTGAAGGATTAAGTTGTATTTGAAAAAAAAAACCAAGACATCTAGACATCAACTCCCCTCTACTAATACTTTAGTAATAGTTTGAGAACAAATCATCTCTTAAGATAGAGGACATATTATATAATAATGCATAATGTTATCAAAATTAATTGCATAATATAATTACTATTAATCGAAATAATAATATATAATATTTTTAAAATTAATTATATAATATAATTACTATTAATTGAAATACTGCATTGTTGAGATGTGTCATCACCTACTTCGTTATTAAAAGCATGTTTTTGTACATCTTGTGAAAGCCTATTTCACCTTGAAAGTAACTATACATTCATTATATTATTTTGTTTCCAAAAAAAGTCATAATTTCATTAATAAAAACAAAATTACTGCTGAGAGACAAGTCTTAAAAGCCTTCATCAAGATCCCTGCACTAAAAACTGAGTAATCCCACTAACATTACCCCTCCCTACAAGTCAAAGGTGATTAAAAGACCTCATTAAATGAATCCTTCATCAAGATCCTTGCGCTAAAAACTGAGTAATCCCACTAAAATTACCCCTCCCTACAAGTCAAAAGTGATTTACAGACATTAAATCAGCTGACAGGTCCAAAAGTGTCTCCTTAAAAATCCCCAAGACTGTAAAAGCAGAACAAATGATATTTGAGCTCACATGAGAGAACAATTTTTAAACAAAATACATCATACACCCTTCCCTTTAAAGGGATCTCAACAGAGGCCCATAAAAACTACAATAGAATAGAGAAAACATGACTTGACACGAAAGAAAATTGTAGGAATAAGGAATGTTCATATTTTGAGGATTGTCCATCCTCAATTTCCAAGATGTAACAATGACCTGAATCTAATAATAAATCATCCTTGAAAAACCTATCACTTGGGGCTCATTTTTCCAATAAACATGTTAAAAAAGAAATTTAATTAGTGGAAATTCTAAAAATTTGAAATAGAACATAATTTTATATTATTAAATTTCAACAAATTATAATGCTAACTAACTAATCATAATACCATTTATTATTCAATAAACATTGTATTGTTACACCATCCACAACCAAACCATATT
The DNA here is from genome assembly GCA_010110895.2 of Picea sitchensis. Lineage (NCBI taxonomy): Eukaryota > Viridiplantae > Streptophyta > Pinopsida > Pinales > Pinaceae > Picea > Picea sitchensis. The sequence continues at coordinate 84,715 of SNQJ01S0025156.1, forward strand.
GAAATTTCAAAAATCAATTTGATAATCACAAAAGTCAGGGGTTACACAATGGTCAAAAAAGAAAGTAGCCTAACCATTTAAAAATGGGTAAAAATAAACAAAATAAAGAAAAATAAAATAAAAAACTACCTGTGGTGATTGAAAATGAATTGCTCATTGCATAAACAACAGATGACTTACATTGCATTCTCATTGCAAAGTGAAAAAAGCTATGCCTTACATTGCATTCTCATTGCAAAGTAAAAAAAAAGATATGCATTGCATGTTAGCATTGATGAGAAATCAAAATGCCTTACATTGCATTCTCATTGCAAAGTAAAAGAAGCTATGCATTGCATGTTAGCAATGATGAGAGATCAAAAACTGATCGATAATGCATTCTTCATCGCATAAACAATGCATGAATTTGCTTTGCATTTTCATTGAAAAAGAGAAACAAGCTATGCATTGCATGTTAACCAACACTTGTGTTTCAACAGTGAAAAGGAAAGCAATGAAGAGTACGCCTAAAACAAGCCTCTGTTCCCATATGTTTTCATTTAAATTTTCATTATTAAATGATGTTTTACGTCTTCAAGTGATGTGGCGCTAAAATGATTAAAATATCCTTCTTTGGCATTCATGTGGTTAGTTAGGAGTTCCTAACCCATTGGCATCTGGAGGTTCCCAACTGCAGGGAATAGGGTGGAAACAGTCTCGAAAGCAGCTCAACCTCACCGTAAAACTTCTGAGATGTAACGCCTCCAGCTCAATCCAAAACGTTTCGTTCCAAAGCAGCTCAACCTCACCGTAAAACTTCTGAAATGGAACGCCTCCAGCCCAATCCAAAACTTTTCGTTCCAGCTCCCAAATTCACAGGCAAGTGAAAATGCATTCTCCAACCCCAAGAATGGTTCTCATGCAACTATGTAAAACAACGTATTGTGTGCCGACACTTATTCATTCTCGTAAAATGAATTGCATTGTAAATTTAAAAGAATAGCATTATAAATTTTCCAGCACCACATGTACAAAACATTCTTCTTGATGTTGTATGTATCACAAAACATTTCTTTTTTTTTGCAGTGAGTGAAATTCCCAGTATGAAAGGCTCCATGGAACAAACTATCCACATAAAGAATGAATTCTATTAATTACCTATAGTTGGGGAAAATGTGATTTAACTATGAAATGACAAAAAACAATTGTGCTTAAACTATGAAATTACACAAGCTTCAGAAAACCCCAAAGCTAGGTAAAAATGGTTGTATTCTAAATATTCTATGTTTTGTTTTTTTTTGGATTTTTTCTGTTTAAATTTTTCCATTATATAATGAGAAATTATTGGATCTACAAATTTGAGTGGTTAAATCTGTATAATCCAAGTGCCACAGGTATTTTTTAACACACTGAATCCATTTATGCATTCAAAAATACAATTTAAATAACAGAAAAATGTGATTTCATCCTGATTTATGTTACCTAATTTCAACAAAAAAAACTTAAAATGTTTAGACAATGCCCTCAAAAATAAGATTAAAGTATGAAATGACACAAGAAATAAGATTAAAGTATGAAATGACACAAGGTGCAAAAAAACCCCAAGCATGGAGTGATAAAAAAGAAATGACACAAAGGTCTACTTGGACTAGAGGCCTTTGTAAGAAGTGAATCCCAAGCAAAACCTCTAGGAACAGGACCAACATAATGGTTGATAAGCTTTGAACCGGAACTAGGAAACAATGTTTAATAATGCAACTAGAATACAACCCTGAAATGGTGTTTTGCATTGATCACTGAAAGGGTAAAAACCCTGAAACAGGTTGAACGGGATGTGTCCTAAAATTCAAATTGTTTAGCAGTTGTTTCTTATGGACCGAAAAAAAATGCTAATTTCAAAGCATATATTTTTTTTTAATGAGATCACTCCATCATTGGAAAACTACTGAAGACAACACGTGAAAATTTGGAACACCTCCAATCATCCAGCCAATGCATAAGAAGAAAGATCATACAAGAAAAATTGATGTAATTATTCAATATCCTCACCTTAGTACACAACATGACTTAGTTTCTCATTCCTTATTATGAATCACCATTATTGATACAACAAACAACCATTTTCTCCCCCAGGTTCAAAAACTCTAAGTACCTCTTCAATTGAACTCCCACCAATCAAAGAAAGCAATTGACTTCCACAGGTTTGAAGCCTCCGTGTACCTCTTCAATTGCAACCAGTCAGAGCAACCATTTTTTTTATTTTGCGAGCCTGCTCACCACTCTACGATGAAAATCTCTCTCAGACATGTATAAATAATGCACTGGAGGATAGATTTCATCTTATTTTGTAGACTCGTTCATCATCATCAAGGCCCTGAGAGAAATGAGCCTGGGCTTCAGTCTCTTCTCGATGCTAAAATATAGAGTCGATGGCTGACTCACAAGAACATTTCATGGAACCTTCCATTCCTCAACAAGAAACTTAAATTTTTTTCGCAGCTTATCCTCGGTCAACCCCAGAAGCATAGGAATTTTCTTCACAATAATCCCAACTTCCTCCTCTGTAAACCTTAATTCTCTCAAATTTTCCAATTTCCTCTGAACAATGTCCCTATTCAACCTACATAAACTAGAAAAACAAAGAGGAAATTCCTTGGACCCCTTCTGTAGCGCACCTTTTCAGCTACCATGGCTTAATCACTCTTAAAAGGAAAATTTAACACCACATGGTACATAACTCATATAGGTATTATATAATCCACATGCATTTAAACAAATAAACACATTCTACACAGAGTATTCATATGAGTTACTGCCATAATTAGCAATCAATAGTGTTTCATACTAATTCATATACACAGCGGAAATCATGATAACATAAACAGTAGATTCATGCAAAACATGATTAAAACATACTCAGATACTTATCTTTTAACAGTGGTAGAATCCACCAACCAAGTGTAGGCCTTCCACGAACCACCCAGCCTTAGACCACACTGCTCATCAACTCAGCAGTGAGTCACCCCCGAGCTGGGACTAAGCTCCACCCTGAGACAAGGAATCCTAGATTAGGCTAAGGTTACAGGGAAAACAACACACAACCACAGGAAGAAATTCTCTCCCAGGAACCACCCACACTCACTGCCCACAGTCCCTCATTCCCCACATGCCTGTTCCACCCCAGGAGGATACACCTTCTCTGTCACCTGGACAGTCCTTCGGCTGCTAACCTCCCTTGCCTTGGGTTACAACAACAGACCGGACCGG
>SNQJ01S0025156.1:100804-127137 GCA_010110895.2 Picea sitchensis
AAATAATAAAGTGAAGTGACAAAGTCAAAGAGGATTATTTAAATAATAAAGTGAAGTGACAAAGTCAAGGAGGATTATTGAAATAATAAAGTAAATGGAGAAATTTCTAAGTGGGTTAGCCCTAAAATAAGGAAATTGAGTTAAGATGGTTAAAAGGTAACCCCTTGAGGAAGCTACATGAAAGTATAAATAAGAGGCAAGGCTATCTCATTTTAATCACACTTGAGCATATTGAATATATACATGTGACTGAGGTAACCAAAGGATATATAAGCCTAATTTCAGAGGGAAGGTGAAGTAAAGAAGGCCGAAATTCAAGGGAGGATAAATTCTTTTGATGATGCTTTCTAAGGTATGTTATTTACAAGCCATCTCACCATTTTTGCAATAATTACTTTTCTAGAATGATTCAGACTATGAAAATGGGAGGCCATTGAGGAAACATATCCAAGTAGTTGTGGTATGAATTTGAGCTTGTGGGTCTTTGTATTTTTGGATTTACACTCCGTGGAAAATAGGGTTTGTGGCTAGTCCTGAAACTAGTCTAAAACAGGTGTTTCGGGTAAAAATGTCATAACTTATTCATAAATGATCCAAATTCAGTAAGACCAAATGTGTTGGTTAGAGTAAATTCTATAATATTCTGTGTAAAATTTTCATATCCATACAAAAATAATTCCGCGCGGGGTATGCTCTACATATTCACTCTCTAGAATAAGCCAGAATTCAACAAGGTATACCATTTTTGCTATAAATAATTTTCTACGAGGTTCCAAGTAGGGGGTTGGAGCCTCCTTCCAGTTGTAGCTGGAAAGAAAAGGAATTTGGTGCTTCCAATGAATGTAATTCTTCAAGATATATAAGAAACAAAATTCTATGGTTTTCTCCAGCTTTGGGTTTCCACGTAAAAACACTGGTGTACTATGTATGTGTATGATTGTTCATTTATTGTTTATTTACTCTGCAAATATTGGATGATAATGATACATTGATATAAAACTTACATTATATGGTTAAAAAGGATTAGATTTCTCTATTACTGATTCACCCCCGTCTCAATAATCCAACAGTTCAAACCATGTTCTCACTATTGATTTTCCCAATATTAGTTTCATCACTTCCTACAACATTTTAATTATATAGGATCTTAACCCATTCATTAGAACTAAAGTCACATGTCAGTGGTTGAAGAATAATATCCCGTGAAAACAACCAACTAACATTTGGAGAACTTGCCACTAAGTATTCGACAAGACTACCAATTCTTCTCTAACATGCAATTCAAATCCAACCTATGCCCTGTAGATGATGCAATTAACCCACCTAATGATAAACAACACTTTCATGATCAAGGTTAGTCATAAAATCAAGAAGGCACAAAACATGCACGTTTTCATGGTATGCATAATGAAAGATAATGGAAACACACACAAACTTAATCATGACTGCAACATAATGCAAATTAATCAAGGTAGATTATCACTCATTAGTTATCCAGTCATCCATGGAAACCTTAATTATTGGAAATGATGGGAACCCGGCTAATGACCGCAATGAGAAGGATTTGAGATGGAGGAGAACAGGAGAGGCTTCAAGACGAAGGCATCTAGTTGACATGCTCTATGTCGATGAGAGAAAGAATAACATCATCGATACGCTCAATGTCGATGATGGGTCGATGTCTTTCTGCTAGAATACCAGATACAAGAGGGGGAAATTTGCCAACAAAAATTATTAGGTGGTCTTGTATATATATCTAGAAAGTTATGTTATTCTCATTAGGAATTGTTCACCTAATTTCATAATTACATTTAACATAAATTCCATTTATGACATACGACTTATTTTAACTTTATTACATTATTAATTAATGCATTAATGAAATCATCATTACACTATCTAACACTTGGAAAATTATTTGATCATTAACACATTCCTTTTATTTAATACAATAGTTTATTTAAATTGATACTTATTTTTTATAATTTTATATGAATCTATGAAAGATTTGAAGCCAATTATTTTTCTTATTTTTTATATGAATGGTGTTCTTTTCGATGCATTACACACAAAAGAAAAGGCAAACAAGAATTAAGAATTGAGTTTTGGTCTCTTTCCTTAATTTCTTTCCTTGGTTGATTTTGTTTTTAATATATTCAACCCCAATTTCCAAACTGAGCCTGATTCTCAAATTGTCCCCCCTCTTTCATGAGTCCCCTGACCCGCCTCTCAATTTTTAAAGCATCTCAATACTCAAATCATGCTCCATATTTACTTCCATCTATTGAGTTTTCTCTTGATCTAGAAATTAGCCTCTATTTCCAAATAGGGCCCTAGTTATTTACCTTTGAATTCAAGTTTTCTTTTGAATCTTGAGTTCACATTTTCTGTCTTCTTTCTTGATCTTTTCTTTTTCGAGTTCAAATTTGATTTCTTTTTTTCTTTTTACTTTTAGAAACCTTGGACTTGCTTTGAATTTTTTGAATCCTTTGTTTGAACATTGAACTAGTGTTCAAACTTTGGAAACTCCTCATGAACTTTGAAATCTTTCCTTGAATCATGATCAATCTAATTTTCTGATCAGCCCTGATCTCCAAATAGGGTCCTCCTAGCAAAACTATTTGATTCCCCCTCTTCTCTCCCTTTCTTGTTGAAACTCTTTTAACTCTAACTTTTTGTTGAATTCTCTTTTATTTACATTCGAAATTGATTAAGTCATTCAAAAACCTTTTCTACACCCAATTTCAAATTTAGGCCTCCTTTCACATGGTCACCTAGTCCCGTGACCCGATTTGACAATTGGCCCTGATTACCCAATAGGGACCTCCCATCTAAAACGTAGAGTGTAATTCAAATTGTGGAAAGGTTCTTTGTAATAACTAATTTGATATTAAAGTTAGCATGTAAGATATGTGGTTAGCAACTTCCCTAGTAATGGTGCCAACATCACGTCATGCTAAGGATAAAAATAATAAAATAACATGCAAAATCAAGCATCAAAATGTAGGTATGTCACTTCAATTGTAGTTTTTGCAATCATGGTTACATAGACTCACATGTCGCATATAATCTAACACTCAAGTATCCCTAATACTACACCATCATTATCCCATCACCCAAATCATATCAATGTGGAAATTGAAACCTCAACTTGGGGGGAAGTAACAAAGAGTTAGCATGAATGTAGTGATCATGAGATGACATGGTAAGCTATTTAGGAAAGAAAAAAGAAGGAAACTCAAATCAAATCAACATAAGAAGAAACCATCAATTAAATTTCAATTGATGGCAATATTTTCAGAGGAAAAGAAGGAATGATATCTCTTCAAACTACCCAATTGAAAGATAAAAGATGACTGAAAAGACCAAAATGTTGTGTGAACTGATAGTGGAGGTAATTATTGGAATATGTTAAAATGAACAGAGCCATAATTTCTAAGCAATCCAAGGTTCAAACCTTAGTTTAACAACAAGTGTGGAATTTCTAGAGGTTAACCAAGACTATATAATAAAAGGATGAGATTAAATTTATAATAAAACATAAGTAAAATGATCCAGCTGGATATCGGTGGCCAACCACCTTTTCCAACTGGCTCAAAACAATTTTCTGACAATTTTGGCAATTTACTATTTTTAGCAGGTTTTAACTTCCAGGGCCATTTACATAGTTACCAATTTGATGAAAACTCTCTAGAATTCAAGTTTTTAGAGGTTACATTTAATAATTGTTTTACCCTTGTTTCAAAAAGTGGTGTTGCTAGTAGTGCCCTTTTTTTGGGAAGGGGGGGTGTGTGTGTTAAAATTACCACATTTTGCAACCATGGTGTTAACAACCTAGTAATATTGATAACAAAAACCTTACAATCGACCCTTGAATTGAAAACATACACTAATAGAAGCACCATTTTTTTCAGAGGTTAAAATTACAACTTCATTGAAATCATGCACTTAGCAATGGGTACCATTGTAACTAGAATCGTAAAGGGTCAATCCTTGAAAGAAAAGTGGCACCCCACTTTTTTTTTAGGCCAAAATTACTAAATTTTGAAATGATGGCCTTGAAAACCAATATCCTTGTAACCAAAATCTTAAAATCGACCTCTGAATCAAAAAGAGATACTACCAGTAGGGTCCTCTATTTTCTTCAGCCTAAAATTACAATATTTTTCAAACTATGACTTAAAAGATAGGTACTATTCCAAACAAATTCATTAAAAAAAAGAAGAAAAAGCACCAAAAAAAAAGAAAAATGAATAAAAATAAAAGGAAAAAAACTTTTAAATGAGAAAAAAAAAGTAAAAATCCATATTTTTTTCAAAAGGAATTTAAAATAAAAAAATAAAATATAAAAAATAAAACACATTTTAAGTAAAAGCAATTACAAAACACAAATAAAGGAAAAAATGAAAATTAAAAGAATATATATATATATATAAAATAAAAAACTTAAAAGATAAATATTAATAAAAACAAAATTTTGAAAAAAATCTAACCTTTGTAGATATTTTTAATATAATAACTATATGTAATTCGAAGTAATAATTAAACACTTGAAACTTATCATAATACAATTTTATATAAAAGAAATGTACATATATTTTTGTTTTTTAATGAAAAAAGTCCATACATTCTAAATAATTTAATTCAACTTATCAATGGCATGCTATTATATATATATATATATATATATATATATATATATATATATATATAATTCATATAAAAATATAATTGATTTTCACAACGTTTAATGTTTATTTGTTTATATATTTGTATAATTGATTTTCACAACGTTTAATGTTTATTTGTTTATATGTTGCGTCGAATTTAAATTGTTATGAATTGTATTAATGTGTGTAAATTTAAATGTACATGTATATTTAATGTAAGATTTTTAAGTTTTGTTATTTTAATAAATATATTAATTGTATTTTTTTTATTATGATGAATTTGTATGTTTATTTTTGTTGATTTGTGTTTGTTTAAAATTTATATTTCATTATAATGTATTATTGTTTTTTAATAATCTTGAGTCTTTATATTATAATAAGAGAGATTTACAAAAATCTTGTTGCTGGTTTGTTATTGGGGAAACAAGACCAACAACAATGCATCAAGCTGTCTAAATGTTTATGAAATATTTGTCTTTTGAAGCTAAATGCTTGAATGTATCCGAGTCTAAAACTATCTGCTATGCAAAAGATTGTCTACTTTGTCTTCCTAGTTTGACAACTGTGAGGTGGGATTGTGTTGTCAGACAAATCATTCTATGTGGACACAGATTGATCTCCCTAGACTCGGAAACCAAGACTAGAAAAAAACATGATAGAACATATAACTTTCCCTACATTTATGCGATAAAAAATAAAAGCTAGCAAGTGTTCACACCTTTTAATCGATGGTTGTCCTTGCTAGTTGTAGTTTCCAGCTCCGTCCTAATACTTGTGAATGATAACCTATAAGAAGACACAATCCAACAAGAGTGAAAGCAACAATAGTATATTTTAATGAAGCACATGCAAATGATCTTGAGGAGAAATGCAACAAAGATAATCAAACATAAACAATCTTTGTTGGAAAGAAACTATATTGTTGTATTAACAATAATGGAAGAGATTACAACCAGAGCCTTGATGTTATGAAGCTCCTTCCAACAAGTTCATTCCTCCAATACCCACAATGCATCCATGAAATCCATCACCACCAACTAGTTACTTTTTCTTAGATTGGATCTCTCAAAGCCAAAGAAATGCTAACAATCTAATAATCACAAACTAGAAGCAAAATACTATGGACCATTATTCTCCATTAACTATTAGCCTTTCCTTATGAGAGAAGGTCCCTTTTATAGATTGAAAATGAGGTTAGGATCTCCCCAAATCAGGAATACATGTGAGATCCAAACCGATCTGATGACACCTCATATCTGAAGCTTCTCTTCTAGAAATTTCATGAATTTCATTTTCTTTCTCCTCTTTTAGACAATGTCGCACCCTACAGTGGTGAAAAATGAGACACTGTCGCACCCTACAATGGTGCAACATGTGACATTTAAGGGTGTCACATGTTGCAATGGTGCAACATGTGACACTCTCTTGAAATAGGGATTTAATGACCCTTTAACATGTTTTCCTTCTTTCAAATAAAGGTTCTTCTTCAATAATCAAAGCCTTTATGCTCTGGATGATAGAGGATAAGTGAACACTGTTAGTTGTGACAAAATATTATCTAACAGATTGAGATACTCGAACCTCCTACACTAAACAACAACATTAAAAAACTGAAAATCATAAAGAACTAAGTAGAGGGTTGGCCCTCATCTGTAGGCACCTAGGGTTGAGACAATTCCACTATCAAGAGATCCAGTCTCGCCATTTTTCCAACCATCAGATTCATCTTATAGTCATGGAGCTTGAGTTGAGCCTGAATTTCATCAAGTTGTAGTAATATCTCTTGCTTATCCTCGTGGAGATAAATAATGACATGAACCAACAATAGTTCAGGTGCCAATAAATATCTATAGTTTTCAGATAATGGGAGACTTGAGTCTAAGTATTTCCAGTGTGAGGGATCCATGATCGAATAGAATCGAGCACCTCCTCATTTGAAATGAAATGTCTCAGAACATGAACATCAACCTCAACCACATCAATTTCAGCTCGAATGTGGGGAGGTGTATGGACTTGGTAGGATTAGATCAAATATTTAGCAATAGAGGCAAGTCATGAGCCAAAGCGTCTCATGTTTCTACGTGATGAGGTTCCTCGAGACTGATGAGAGAGATTTCCTTGAGCCATCAGAACGGAGGAGAGAAGAGAGAGTGATGAGGGGGTGAGGGAAGGATAATCCAAAGCCAAGTGGAGGAGACAGAGGGGAATTTAAATAGGGATGAGAAAAGGAGAAGAAATGTGGTGGGACCAAATTCAAAGGGAAGCAGGGATAAAATAGTTGTCCATCGACTCGGATAATGAGTAATGGTAGCGATAATAACAGGTGAAATAAAGGCCGATAAATGGAGTCATTTCAATAGGAATACCCATAATGAAATGTAGGATCCAAAGTACATACCAGATTGGAGAAAGGTACCATTGGAACTTCATAAAATGAGAGTGATTGTGACAGCCTTAAAGAGCCAGGAGTCGAGCAGTACACACATGCGAGGTATGGTTAGTCTCCATGTGGTGAATTTATAGAGGTAAGTGAAGGGTGGAAGATGCCAATGGGCTAAGGAGACGCGTGGCAGTCTATCTTGAATGGCAAGCTATGGCTTGTCTCTTCCTTGTCACCCTATATGAGCAACATTTCATTGTACAATGTTAATTTAGAGTTTGTTATATATAAATATATATAGTTTGCATAAATTTAATGGGTGTTCTTTAATTTCTTAATGGTATATTGATTTTTATATATTTGTATTGGGTCTTTTTATTATTTATTTAAAAAAAAATTGTATTTAAAAACAATGTTAAGTTTTTTATTTAATTTTAAATTATTTTTAATATACATCAGTTATAATAAGTTTAAAACAAATTAATTATGTTATATGATTTAAAACTAGTTATTTTGGATACCCTAATTTGAAAGTTTAGAACAACTCCATGTAAACTCTATTCTTAAATGTGATTTAGAAAGATCACATATGTTATAAGGTGGAGCAACCCAATTGATGGTCATAAAGTTCCAAAACTCAGTAGGCTAAAATTATATGAAATGAAGGTTTTTTGGCTATTTTTTCCAGGGACATTTGCTCCAAATTTTGTAGAAAATTGATAAATCCACAGATTTGAGTGATTATTTATGTATAATTCGAATGTCCTAGGGGTTTTTCATCATGCTGAATTCATTTCTACTTTCAAAATTGAATTTTAAACAACAAAAAATATTGATTTATATCAGATTTATATTGCCACATTCAGACTAAAAACATCATTTAGTAGCCCTTCTAAAACCGACCCATTTAATACAGATTAAAATAATTCATACATACAGGTATTGTATATATTTAAAATAGTTGTTGGTGTAAAATCATATGTATTATCATTTAAAGTAATGCCTACTTATGTCAAGTAATTAGGGTTTGTTGCGTCATTGGCATACCTACTGTGTTGTAAACTCATACCTACTGTACTGAAAATTTATACGAACAACTATATGTTAATTAGGGTTTGTCTTCAGTTTTATTATAGTAACTATAAGAAATATAAAGTATTTAGTTTTATTATAGTAACTATAGGAAATAGACTATGTGCAACATCAAATGTTTGGCCTCAATCTAGTTTGGTCCATAAATATGAAGGACAATTCATTACCCTCGAATGAATAACTTAATTATGGTATATTTTTATTATGCTTATACAAAGAAAGTTATCTAGGGGAGACTTTCAAATGGTGGAATCATAATCTAGCATCAGATAAACATTAGCAATTTTTATTTAAAAATGGACAGAAAAATTTACTATGCAATTCATGAGGCAGTCAAGAGGAATATAGTTCAACCTTCTTGCATAGAAATATACCCATTTCTATACAAACATGATTAAAAAAAGTTTCATGGTGCTTAAAGATTCTCATATTTTGAACATTGTGTGCCTATGCATAATCATTTAAAAAATGAAAAAAACCACTTTCCATAACATAAACATTACAATTGACAAAAAGAGTCTACTCATTTTTTTTTGCAGCTCAAGTGTTTTTATCCCTCCAAATTAGTATTTGTTCATCTTTTATGAGAGATTACCTCAATAATTTTTTTGTATGCCAATCTTTGCTTATGAGCCATGGTCGTTGGGTGAAAGTGTCCATGATAGGCTCTAAGATGTGTAGTCCAGTCAGTCTGGGTTTCGAACTCGCGTTGCAAAAACTAGATTCGATGCAACATTTGTTTAGTATTCTCATATGTATCACTCAGTATTGAAGTCATCGTTTACAGACCTATGCTTCTTAAGCTGGAATTATTGTGAGAGTTGAACCTTGGGCCTCCACCTATGACACAGGAATTTCAACTCTATAGTAAAATGTATACAATATTGGGAGAACTCATGACTTTTACACTTCTTATCATTTGATTGGAACTTATAGAAAAACTATCATCATATATTTTTGTTATGCTAGTGAAGTGTACTCAAATGTCAAATTACTCACTGTCTTACAAGGAAATATTAGAACAATTCAATAATTCAATGACAATGAAGTGACGTTTGTAATATTAGAACAATTCACAATGTTCATTTATGATTTTAAGGTTTGAATCGAAATTCAAACAATAATGATAATTTATTTATATGTAAATCTGAACAATGGTTTTAAATATAAAATCTAGAAGTGTGGTGAGCTAAAGCCTGGACATTCTACAATGGTGTAACCTAATTGACATGTTTCTTTCTTTGACCCTCCATGTTACATCCCACACACTACCATCATAAATACCATACTCTTCTTCAACATATGATGATCAAAATACAAGCATTATTCATAAACATGGAATTGTCAAGAACAAAGAAAATGAGAGCAAGTATACTGAGCCTGTGTCTACTCAACAAAGTTGTCAAACCACTGCAAATATGCTAAACATGATGAGGAAACCCTAGTTTTATCATATGCAGAGGAGAAGTTTGAAGGAAGCCCACAATTGAGCATAACAGTTGTCAAGGTTCCAAAAGAAAAAGAAAACTTGGATCTAAGAAAATTAGTGGATATCAAGAGAGCACTGAAAACAAGGAAAAAATATGTAATATATTTTAAGGGAAGAGGGTAGAGGATGATTCATATTAATGCAAAGAATGCCAATAAAAATCATAAAATCGACCCTCAGACCTACAACAACCAGATCTATGGTTGAGATTGGTTTTAATATTATGATGTAATATTCAAATTCCAAACCATAGTCAGATTTCAAACAAATAACAGGTGTATTCTATAATATTCTGGGTCCGCCAAAGGTTGGGTCCAAGGTTGGGTCCACCACCGCACTTTATAACCTCTATAATGAATACAGGTCATCCGATTCCATATCGGATTTTAAACACAACTCAACACTATATTGGATTTGAATTATGGGTACAAGTCCTGACATTAACCTGTGTGCATATACCTTCACAACAATAGATTATGATTGTCGATCTTAGCCCTAGATCGATTCTTAAGCCACACTATTTCAAACATATAATTACTCCTAGTTTTACTGTACTAAACAAAGAAATTATAATTGAAAGAGATCTTATATTTCAGACTGAAATCTCAAAACACACTTATAGTCTCGTTCTCGATGAATTTGATGGAAATTTTGCAGATTTATATATGATTCACGAAGTAATCAATTGATCATATACACACAATGAACTTTGGGGATGAAGAATTTCAGTCTAACCTTTTAATCTATTTATTTGACAATGAGAAATTTGCCAATTTCATCCTTATTCCAATTCCAACTGATCCCCCTGAATGCAATAGCCTCGATGGGATTAATTAAAAAAAAAAATTCTTTCTCGAATCCACAAAAATTGGATCGAGCACCTTATTCAACCCTAGATCCTACAATCTAGCCTAAAAATAAAAACAACTTCTATCTTTGTTACAAAGAAGGAGTCGAAACCCTTGTTGTATTATTCGATTTGACTTCTAAATTTAATTAAAACAGAAAAAAGAATGAAGAGAACCAAATATCTTTGGTAAACTTGACTTCGACTTCAAATCCAATGATGTTTTTTTCTTTGAGATCATGCTCCTACATCAAAATACTGAGGTCATAAAAATTCATGAACTCATGTTCATGAGTTCGTCTATAGTACTACCACTTTTATGTATGAGTGCAATAGTTACCCAAGTAGCATCTTCCAGTGGATGATCCTTCCACTTCACCAAGTACTCATAGTACTCTTTCCCTCTCATCTTCTTCAACACTCTGGTATCCAAAATTCTTTCCATATGCAACTTCTTCTCTGTAGGAATTTGTTTCTGCCAATTTACTTGTTGTCTTGTGTCTCTGTCCAAATCATTTGATGACTATTCTTATTTAGGTTCCACATATGAATATAAATCTGTTACATTAAATATGCGAGAGATTCCCATGTCTTATGGAAGTTCAATCTCATAAGCATTGGCTGAAAAATTTCTCAAAATCTTGCAAGGCCCAATATTTTTAACCTTCAGTTTGTTATATGTGCCTCTAGGAAATCTTCCTTTCCTGAAATGTGCCAATACTAAATCTCCTTCTTAAAAAAAAACTCCCCTTCTCATCAAATTTGCTTTTTGTTTGTACTTGAAATTATTTTCATGTAACTATTCTTTAACTTTTTCATGCAACATTTGCATATCTGAAGCAGAATCTTCTGAATTTATGATTCTCTTCTCCATCTATCCCAAATATTTGAGCTCAAACACTCCTCTTGGGTTCACTCCATAGACAATCTTAAAAGGACTTAACCCTATACTTCTGTTGGGTGAGTCATTATAAGCAAATTCAGCTGGTGGTAAAGCTAAATCCCACTGATTAGGATGTTTACTTACCAAACTTATCAATATATTACCCAAACTTTTGTTTGTAACTTCAGTTTGACAATCTGTTTGAGGATGGTAGACTGAACCAAAGTTAAGACTTGTCCCCAATTTATTCCACAGTGTCCTCTAGAAGGGTCCAACAAACTTAGTATCTCTGTCTAAAACAATACTAATAGGAAGACCATGTAGTCTTACTACTTCTTTGAAAAACAGAGTTGCAATATAAGTTGCATCACTAGTTTTAAAACATGGTATAAAATGCACTATTTTAGAAAATCTATCTACCACAACAAAAATTGAATCATTTCCTCTTTGAGTTTTTGGCAATCCCAAAAAAAAATCCATACTCACATCATCCCAAGGTCTTTCTGGAATTGTTAGTGGCTGATATAAGCTTGTGTTCTAGTGTCTACCTTTTGCATGCTCACAAATTTTGCATCTTCCCACAAATTTCTGAACATCAGTCCTCATTCTTGGAAAATGATAAAAATTACTCAACTGAGCATAAGTTTTGTCATTGCCAAAATGACCAGCAAGTCCTCCACTGTGCTTTTCCTGCAATAAATTCTCCGTCATTGAACATTTTGGAATGCACAATTTAATTCCTTTGAACAACAATCATTTTTGTAGTGTGAAATCCATGCATGGACTTCTATCTCTCAAAATTGGATTTTGACATGCTTCATGTTGTTCCAGAGTTTATACTCAAGGCTTGGGAGTATTGAGTCTAGGCATCTGAAAAGAGGGTTTATGATATAAAGAAGAAGAAAACAACTCTTTAAAAGGAAAAGGAGCTAGGGTTGATTTCTGAGTTGTCTTTGTCTAGCTTCCAATTGTTCCTGGACACTGATGTCCTTCTCAATGGCCACCCATGAGCTCAATTTGGGGCAGCTCATCTTCAATCTTTCCCTTTCCAAACCTTGTCGACTGCAACTATAGATTCAAATTTATTAACCACTTATCTATTTGGGCGATGTCGAGCTATTTCAATTGAGAAATTTCGAGCCGGTATTCATTCCAACTGTCCTTGATATGCAGTTGATTCCTTACAACATTTATCTATCCTAATAGCCTAGGACAATCGCCTTTACCAATGCCCAGTGTTTTTGCATCTAGTTGATCAAATACTTCTTCACATTCCCTCTTAACTTCTCTTACCATCTTCCTGCTTTCGGCAATATTAGTCTCCCATGCCTTTAACATGATATCTCCCCTGATATGTTCATCTACAGTAATCTTTGGGATTGTTGGTACTTCCTCTCTGGCCGAAAACATGACTTCCTTTTGAAAAGCAACATGAGCTGTTGTGGCCTCGTTTTCCTTTAAAACAATGTTATCTAGTGAGAAGTAGTTTTGGATGATTTCTATTTTGGAAAGCATGTCCTATTGTTTTTCTTGTAGATTCTCATGCACCTCTAGTACTTGGGCTTGAAATGTTGTTATATTCACGACTTGTCCTTAAGAAGAATTCAACTCAACCTGTAGCTATCTCACTAATTCTTCCTGGCGAATAACCTGTACTTGACTTATTTTCATATGCTTGTTTGCTTCATCTAAACTAGATTTCAACAATTGCATTTCTTGTTTGTCAGCAGTCCTGGCGTTTTCAACTCTTTGATTTACCTCCTCTCGAATATTATTTTCTGTGTGCCTTATTTGGTCCTGCAACTGAGCTATCATTTGATTTTTTTTCTTTATCCTTCTCTTCAGAGAGTCAACTGAGAATAAATTGGCAGTTGCCAAGGCTCCCATAGAGCCCACTACTTCTATGGCGAAGTCTTCCTCTTCTAGGTTTTTCCCATCTACGAGCACTCTATGTTTCTTCACCATTGTGCCTTCCCTCAGATGCATTTCCTATTTTAATATTTCCTTCCTCTTCTTACTGAAAAAAGTAGTCAGAGGAGGGTATATCTTCTCTAGTGATAGGAGTAAGGTTAGTTGCATATATGACTTGCAAAAGGGGGTTTCCAAAAATTGACTGTATAGGAGTTAATGATGCAATAGTGCTGCCCAATTCTGAAGATTTATTTTCTCCTGTTGTTTTGGGGATACCAACAAGGATATTCGATGATGAAGGTGGAATCGTTTGATTCAACTTTGAAGGAGTCTCGGATTTAGAACTTGTTTCAGACCCTGGATTCTTTGATTGTGAAGTTTCTGCCTTTTGCGAAGATGCTTCAGTGTTCTTCATTTTTTCTTTTGGAGTCTCTTTATAATGGGCCTCTGATCTGAAACCCGGGGGAGTGGTTGTTGATTCTCCCTATGGTATCTTTAGCAAATCAATTCGCCTGTTCTTCTAGAAAGTCAGAAAACTGGTCTGTAGGTTAGATGATAATTCCTAAACTCTGTCTAATACTTCTTCATAGTTCCTGGTTCCCTTGAACATGTCATCGCAGGGAGAAACCTCATGTTCGTACATTTTCATGTTGCAGTGAGTAAGGTGATTTTCTACAACTGGATAAGGGTCATGTTTTATAAGTTCAAGGTCTACTAATTTGATGTCATCCAATGCTGCAACTTCAACCTTGGAATGACCAAAGTTAAGCAGTGAACACATCCCAATATGTATAGGAAAAAGAGGCCATAACTTCTTCTGAGATGCTTTCAATTCAGTGTCGATGCCACCTGTTACTATTTGGTAGGCCACCTCCCTGCACACCATTCTGTCGGGGAGGAATTTTAGAAGTGCGTGAGGAGGAATCGAGCACCCAAAAACCCTGACATAGGAAAAACCCTCTTCAATAAAACAATCTACGATCACTCTGATATTTCCCATGATTTTCTCTGAAATACGAGGGGGTGCTTAGCCATACAAAATTTGTGGTAGAGGTATCACTACGTAGTGACAGATTTTGTAAAATAAGTCTTTAACATTCTCCTCCCATAGCTTAGAATGATAGACATGAATGGCCTCCTCACAGGCTGCGTTCCAACTCCAACTCATCAAAGAGAATGGATTCATGTAACAAACTACATACATAATATAGGCGGACATGTAAAAAGATGCAGGTTGCCCTTTCGACTTAGCTGTTTGGTACTCTGCAACCTCACTAGCTAGATTGTTGGATAAAAATTTTCCCCAGTTAAAACTGTAACCCTCAGCTACTTCGTGTATAAGTGGCACCCATCCTGCCGGAAAATGGGTAGGGCTCTTCCTCCCGAAGAGTATACATATCATCAAGGCTATATAATATATGTATTTGTTTAATGAAGTTGTGACATAACTTGCATGGGTATCGGCTCTAAACCTTGTTGGAATTCCCCACCAATCTTTGATTCTATTTGGATATGTTTGATCAAATTCTGTGCACTCCTTTCTTTGAAATTTTTCTATGAATTCGGGATTATAAATGTATTTAGAATTAGGGGGTAGTTTGTACATTACTTGGATGTGCTCGGGTATGAATGAGCCGACGATGACCCCTTGGCTGTTTGGAATGCTCCTTGTCAGAACATCGATTTTCTCTAAAGCCCAACATACCATGCCATTAAACGGCATGAGTCTCATCCGTGTGACTATTTTGTGCAGCTCAGACTTGGCTATGTCTCTGAGTTTATTTTCAGTCCTTTCATTCCTGAAATCATCGGGGAAATTCCTAATATCATAATCCAAACTCTCAAAAATTTTCCTCCAAGATTTGATTGAATCTACAACATGTGGCGTATTTTCTGATACCACATCTCCATCCGGATTTGAGCTTCCACCTGCTTCTTCACTCTTCTTAGGTGCTTTTCTGGGTGCCATGGTGTCTGTGCTAAATAAAAACTTGTTGCAAAGAGGAAATGTGTGAGCTCTTATGAATATAACTTGCTCCTAGTCTGAAAGTGAGAATGAAATTCGAAATAATAGACCTTTATTTACCTTTAACTCATCTTCAATTTATCATACCAATGCAGGCGATAAGAATTAAATTCTTTAATGAAGATGGTATGCCTGGAGATATGCACTCTATGTTCAAAATATCTTCATTAATCTGTTATAGAGACTACCACATATCAACGTTTCAACACTGCGATTTCGAAAGGAATGTCATTGAAAACTCTCGAATAGAGAAACACGAAAAACTATTAATTATCATTAATCTAGCTTTAAAGTTAAGTTAATCTGTGTTTAAGCGCTTAATTCTTTCAGGTTTTCATGTTTCAGAGTTTCGAACATCGTGTCCCCAAGAGGTATGACACAAGAAAATCCTGAATCATGAACCCACAATGGGATTTATTTAGGCACTAACCACTTGTCTTAACCTTTTAATTAATCACAATTAGGGATTAGTCTTTACTTTTTGGGAAATGGAATATCGAGACTTTGATCAATTTTGACGCGAGAAACCCCGAATCGCGAAATTGCAATGGGATTTATTAACTGTCAATCATTTTTTCGCTCCTAATTAAGCGTGATTAGACCATAAGCTTTTGGGGTTTTGGATATCGTGAACTCAAACTTTATAGCATGTGAGAATCGCGAAATCGTGAAATTGTGATGGGATTTATTAAAGCCTTTTTTAAAATCTTTAATAAACGTGGCACTAACTTTTAACACTTTCATGAATTCGGGAATCGGTGAATTGAGGAGGCATTTGACATTGACTCATTGTATTTTATGAATTGTCGACTCTTGAAAATTCAAGATAAGCTTTCATTTAAGATTGATTTGTTGACAGAAAGGCGGCTCCATAATAAACCTTTTTGATAAAAGAATGTTCCCTTTAGTCTTAAGTAAAAAAAAAAAAAGGATAATGTTCCAACATAGGCTCCATCTAGGGATATCGTCTCCCTACAGGACGAGAAGAACAGTAGACCATGTGCCTTTATTGTGTAAATGGAGTCATTAGTTTGTTTCTACGAAACTTGTTTAGAAGGAGGGTGCAGGATAAAAAGGGGGTTTCATCCTTATCTCTGAAAGCTTTCAAAACTTAACCGCTTTCTAATCTCGATTTTAGGCTATTTGACTTCTCGCTCCTGATACCGACTTTTGGTCTTCTCAGGATAATCCAAACAACCTCAGGAATTTTCACAGGTTCAGTTGATCTTGCTTGCCTCAAGATGAAGTAATTTTAATGTTTTTAATCAGGGAGTCCTGCACAAACTGGGGATGTAGATATGGTTTCAAAAAAAAAAAAAAACTAATTACCAGAGAATAGTACAATTCATTTATAACATCCTTATAGATATCTTAGACATTGCTTCACTGCCACCAAACCTATTCAGTACCCTGGTGAAGTTATCTGGTTCCCTTTATTGAATTTCCTTTCACCACTTCAAATTGTAACTTTGCATTTAAATGCTGAGATGAGAGAAATCATTTTATGAATTTCCTTTCATCATCTCTTTCTTTTGGACTAGATGGGGGCAATCAATTTTTGAATTTCCTTTCACCATCCGTCTTATATTTTTTCGTGACATGAAGTGGGGGAAATCAATTAGTATAAAGTATACCATGGATGATATCTATGTATAATTTTTCAACAGAGATCTATCAACTCACTTTTATTACTCTAGATCAGTTTCCTTTTGACCTTCAAAACATCTTAGTCTGCAGGAAAACTTATGGGAGAAATTTATTTCCAGGAACCTTCTTTTGAGCAATCCTAAAATCCTAGAACCTGTGAAAAGAACTAAGAGAGTTAGGATTAACCTATGCATATATTAGTTCAGTAAGTGTTTGAGGGCTCAAGAGGAATTTTCCTTTCTTCTAAAGATTCGTTTGTTAGCTTTCAAAGCTAAAGTGTAACCTCTCATTCCTCTGTGGAGATCATGGGAAGGCATATGGGGTTTAGGAGAAATAAACATGGGCTAGAACGGGATGACAAAGAAGGATTAGAATTTCATAAACATAGTTGTAGTAACACAATTATTACTCTTGGAACCCTCTCTTTGAGGTCACTTTACTTCTCCTGTTTAGTTTGCTTATTTTTGTCTTATCTAGAGGAATCATTTATGGTTCATAGAAAACTTCGTTCTTTTGATGATGCATCGAGTGAATATGTTCATAATCATGAGACCATTGTTGCACCTAGGTGATATTCATTTGAAATCTAGATATTTCAGAAATTCATACCATTGTCTTACCATTTTGTTCTCATCTTAGCAACTTATTTTTGATCACCTGTTTCGGGAGAATCAATTTTCCGATACACGACCATTCGTTTTCTTCTTTTTGATGTTTGGGATATAGATCAAAATCCTACAAGAAGACGATATGAAGAGTATCAGGGTTTTACAATTTGTGGGATTCAATGTATTGAACATTTCATATCTCTATTCCTAGGAGATCACTAACCTGTTTTATTTGCGGTGAGAGTAAAACTTATCGAAAAACTATAAAAATAGAAAACACAAACTGGTATATACAATGGAATTTTGGAAATTGTTTATTACATATAGTGCTTCAGATACGCCTTTTGATAGGAGCGTTGAGGATTTTTCCGTCGAAATTTTCTAATAGAAATGAGTTCTTCCCTTTAGAAGCTGAGACTTTGAATGGTCCATATCAAATATTGTCAAATTTTCCATGTTTTGCTGAGTCTTCCCTCCTAGCATCCCATCTCAAAACCATGTCACCAGGGAGGAATTCCCTATCTTTAGCCTTCTGATCAAACAATGCTTTCATGTTGTCTTGATATTTCTGCAACCTTTCATCCACCTCAGCCCTATTCTGCTGAACTTCAATCAGTTGATTTATTCTTCTTTTGACATGGCTTGGTTCTTCTTTTTCATCTTGCCAAAGATTCATCACAGCTAGAGCTAGGTTTATGGGTAATACCATGTCAATCCTGTATACCATTTGGAATGGAGAAGTGCCAATTGACTTCTTGGTGCCTATCTGGTTTTCCCACATGGAATACTTCAAATGTAGATGCCAGGATTTTTTATTTTCGTTCAACACCTTCTTAATTATGGTAACTAAGATTTTATTTGACGATTCTGCTAGCTCGTTCAACCCCCATTGTTGGAACGAAGCTTTTGTTTTAACCGGGACAAGAGGTAGTGCTAGGATTTTCTGCTTGCCTGCAAATAATTGGCATGAATCACAGGCTTTGACTTTGGCGCTTACTTCTGGGAATAATTTAGGCCAATAATATCCTGCTCTCAAGAGTTTATAAGCCTTTTCTCTCCATGCATGATGCCCTCCACACACCCCTTTATGGAATTCATTTATGACTTTTTCGGTCTTCGATTCGACTAGGAAAACCAGTAGAAAACCCAGAGGGTCTTTCCAATACAATTGGATTTCCAAAATATAGTACTTCACCACATGCAGTTTCAACGTTCGAGCTTTGGATGTAGCCATATCACTTGGGCATTTCAAGGTCAGAAGATATGATACTATATCTTTGTACCATAGCAAAGTTGTAAATTTTTCTTCCATACTGGTTGTAGCTACTTGGTCGTCAAGTTTGTCCATATCCAGACATCCTTCATACTCTTGTAGATTATTTATATCGAGCGCTCTCAAATTTGATTTGGCTAGTAGCTTAGCGAAACCTTGTCCTTTTACAAGCTTTGTTAGTTTCACCTCTAAATCGAATTCTTGAATCTTAGCAAGACATGGACCCCTCTTCCCGTCACTATCAGGTTGGACCAATATATCCTTAACGGAACTGGTGGGTACATATGAAATTATCTTGTAGTGTAACACGTAGGTTCTGAAGGCCTTTAGTTCCTTCACCATAGCATATGTTTGCTTTTCCATTATGTCGTATTTCAATTTTGCATCTCTGAGGCTTTTATTGAAGAATTCTATTGGTTTCTCGAAACCTTCTTCATTCTTTTGTAGAAGTACTGTTGTGATTGTATGTTCATATGGAAACGAGAAGATCAGAAATTCCTTGAGATAATCAGGGCTTGTCAGTATAGGTGCTTCACCTATAATTTTCTTGATGTGCGCAAACGATGCTTTAGCTTTGGCCGTCCACTTAGCTTTGTTGTTCTTCTTGAGCATATCTGTAATCAATTTCAGGATTTCAGCGAAGTTCGGGATAAATCTTCTCAAAAAAATTAATTTTCCTGAAAACGACTAAATTTCTTTTATATTTCTAGGAATATTTATAGTGTCTATAGCTTCAACCCTTTTAGGATCAATTTTAATTCCGTCTTGAGACACAATATGGCCCAAGAGTTTACCTTCTTGCATTGCAAAGTGTGAGATTTAAAGACAAACGGAATTTACGACATTTCTTTAACGTTTTCTTGATATGTATCAGATGGTCTTCATCAGATTTAGAAAAAAAGGTCATATCATCAAAATAGATAACCATGAATTTATCTCTTTCACTGACGAAGGTGATATCCATAGCCTGGAGGAAGGTAGCACCTGCATTCATTAAAAAAAAGGGCATTTTATCATACATAAATGTACCCCAAGGGGTGGTGAAGGTTATTTTTTCTTTATCGTGCTCGCTAACGACAATCTAGTTGTAACCGGAGAAACCATCGATCATGGACATCCTATTTGCTCCAACTACTTTTTCTAAGACATGGTCCATTTTGGGTAGCGGTTAATTGTCTTTAAGAGATGATTTATTTAGATTTCTAAAATCTACACACAGTCTGATTTCTCTGCTCTTCTTCCTGACTGGGACCAGGTTGGCTACCCACTCAGAGTACCTGACTGGTACAATTATTTTGGCATCTAGGAGTTTCTTTACTTCCCTTTCAACCATAGGCAATAATATGGGATTTATTTTCCTAAGCCTTTGCCTGGAAGGCTTAACACCTGGCTTTAAGGGAATCTTTTGTTCGATCACTATGGTGTCATAAAGACCAAGAAAATATGTCTTTATATTGCTCGAGTAAATCCACATATCTACCTTTCATCCTGGGAGGAAGATATTTTGATATTTTTACTATTCTAGGCTCTTCCTTGGTGCCTATATCGCAATCTTCAACTTCCTCCGGCTGAGGCTGCAATGTAGATTTTAATGGTATATCATTATGGTCAAATAATATTTCTAGGGGAATTAGGCCTTTAGGGATTTGGTTATTTTTTAGTACCAACAAGCAATGATTCACGATCTTGTCTTGGAACTCTTAAGGATTTTCCCCTTCTTGCATGATCCAAGTATGGTCATTCTGGTTTTCTTGGTCGATGTGCATTTCGATGAAGTCTTCCACCATTATGAGTCTCGTCCATGTGTCTATTTTGTGCAGCTTAGACTCGGCTATGTCTCTGATTTTATTTTCAGTGCTTTCATTCCCAAAATCTTCGGGGCAATTCCTAATCTCATAATCCAAACTCTCAAAAATTTGCCTCCAAGATTTGATTGAATCCACAGCATGTGGCGTAGTGTCCTATACCACATCTCCATCCGGATT
Source organism: Picea sitchensis (assembly GCA_010110895.2). NCBI lineage: Eukaryota > Viridiplantae > Streptophyta > Pinopsida > Pinales > Pinaceae > Picea > Picea sitchensis. The sequence goes on from SNQJ01S0025156.1 coordinate 121,616, forward strand.
TGAGCTTCCACCTGCTTCTTCACTCTTCTTAGGTTATTTTCTTGGTGCCATGGTGTCTGTGCTAAATAAAAACATGTTGCAGATAAGAAATGCGTGAGCTCTTTTGAATATAACTCACTCCTAGTTTGAAAGTGAGAATGAAATTCAAAATAAAAGACCTTTATTTACCTTTAACGTGTCTTGAATTTATCGTACCGATGCAGGCGATAAGAATTAACTTCTTTGATGGAGATGGTATGCCTGGAGATACGCACTCTATGTTCAAAATATCTTCATTAATCCATTATAGAGACTTCCACATATCAACGTTTCAACACTGGGATTTCGAAAGGAATGTCATTGAAAACTCACGAATAACGAAACATGAACAACTATTAATTATCATTAATCCTACTTTAAAGTTAAGTTAATTTGTGTTTAAGCGCTTAATTCTTTCGGGTTTTCATGTTTCGGAGTTTCTAACATCGTGTCCCCAAGAGGTATGACACAAGAAAAATCCTGAATCACAAACCCGTGATGGGACTTATTTAGGTACTAACCACTTTTCTTAAACTTTTAATTAATCGCAATCAGGGATTAGTCTTTACTTTTTGGGAAATGGAATATCGGTACTTTAATAACTTTTGATGTGAAAAACCCCAAATCGTGAAATCACGATGAGATTTATTAACTATCAATCATTTTTTAGCTTTTAATTAAGCATGATTAGACCGTAAGATTTCAGGGTTTTGGATATCACGAACTCAACATTTATAGCATGTGAGAATCCCGAATCGCAAAATTGTGATGGGATTTATTAAACCCTTTTTTGAAATCTTTAATAAATGTGGCACTAGATTTTAACACTTTCATGAATTCGGGAATCAGTGACTTGAGGAGGCATTTGACATTGACTTATTGTATTTTACGAACTGCTGACTCCCAAAAATTCAAGATAAGCTTTCATTTAAGATCGATTTGTTGATAGAAAGGCGACTGCATAATAAACCTTTTGAGTAAAAGAATGTTCTTTTTAGTCTTAAGTAAAAAAAAAAAGGATAATGTTCCAACACTTCATATGCTTCCCTAAAATCTGCATCTTCATGGTACATATCTTTGAGATGTTCTAATCCAAAAACACTCACCTGGAACTCCTGCAAAACCAAAAAAACCTTTCTTTAGCATTAACCCCGCCCTAACCGTGTTCTATCTAAGGGATCATTTTCAATCCCAAGTCACCAGGGTTATCATTTCTGCAAGACTTTTCCCCAGTTCCCCATGAAGAAACACTCTCCTAGACATACCATGCATGAACATTACTGTATTGACTCCATCGAGAAAATATAATCAATTATTTTTCTTTCGGTTATGTCGTTCAATGACATTGTTCCCTAAAATTTAGTAATAGTACACTTATCTAGAGATCTAGTAACCATAGTATCCAATTTCAGTAATTTAAGGGACGACAAGGATCCATCCAACTTCTTGGACTCAAGATCTATCCAGAAGATTGCTAATTAATTCAGTGATATAGTCACATAATATGGCGTAATTATAACCAACTAATATACAAGTAAATTAACCCAATCCATTCATAATGCTTGCTAATTTTTTCAGTGATACAATCACATATTATGGCATAATTATAAACAACTAATATACACAAAAATTAACACAATCCATTCATAATGAGAGTACCATAACAAGAGAAATTTCTTGTTGATGTTCTTCAGCAGCTGGCGCTCCTCCTTTCTCTTGCTTGCTAATCACTGAGACCTTACTGGTACCTCCCATACAACGCCAGGGAACTCTTCTTCCCCCTGATCCCCCCTGAGCCACAAAGGGGCCACACACACAAATGAAAGAAAATATAGCTCCTAGCTCATCTTGCAAGGTCGAGCTACCATTTTCAATTCGAGCTAGGTATCCCAACTCCCACAAGAAAAATCCATCAAGAAATATTTCGGCAACGTAACCTTATGCATACCAATCGTGATCCATTCTCCTTCTCTGACATTTATTTTATAGAGTTCTCATAGTGATCATTTTCTAAATCCATGTTAGATTCTTTTTATAAAAAATTTACTAGGAAATACTCTCCCTGTTACACTTGTCACCCGATTCCTTAGTTGCACCATAAATTCATTTAATTAATTAATTTAATTTGCCAATTTCCCTCACCCACCTAAAAGCATTCCTAAAAATGATCCTTGATGTCCCTTTATTCCCTCAATTTTCTTTAATGACTGATGCCTTTCTTAAATCTTAGTTGAGTTTTATTTAGGAAAGTTCTCTAGACCAAATCCATTTCTATGTTCCACATCCCTTTGCATTTAATTTTCCCTTTTCTTTCTAAGTTCCAAATTAGCACGTCTTTGCACATATCACTAATTATTTTTTTTGATAATTTATTTCTCCTTTAAATTGTAAATTTGATTTTTCTTCATCTCCCTTTTTATTAATTGATTAATTAGTTTTTGGTCCTCTTACCCTAATTAGACCTAGGCTTTAATTTCAACTAGGCTTAGATTTTTTTATTTTTATTTTTTAGAGGGAAATTATAATTAAAAAAGTTTACTCATACAAATTTTTTATTTTAACGCTGACCATGTCAAAATAAAATATTGTTTTCTAGTGACCTAGTTTCATTTACTCACCAGTGTTAAAAATAGTGATGTGCCCTTCAAGACGGACTACGTGCTCCAAGGGTGCCACTCACCTTTTGATTGATTTTGGTAGACGCCCAACCTTTGGAGTCAATACTCCATTAGGCGACCTTGTGGGAGAATAAGGACCTCTCAGGAATAAGGACCCTTTCTTATTGCGCGCCCCTTAGAATCTTTGTGAGTGACTGTCTCAGTCTACCCTCATGGAATCGTGGGTCTCTCGAGCTAGGTAATCGTTAACCTACAATTCAAGCCATGGTGGGAGTGCTAGTAGGCTGTGGCAGGGATGCTGCCACACATCTCCCTCAATAAATCTGGTTGTTGTGCATGACCCCTTTAGTCCTAATGTGAGTCTGATTAGCAAGCAATTTCCAGTCTGCATCCATCAACAAAACATGTCAGTAATCCATAAAAATCATCATGATATACCCGAAGATATGTCACATATGCGTAAACAGAAATACCCAAACCATATATATTCCACTCCCTGACTCAATCCAGAGTCCAAGGAGGTCCATCGATGCCATTGACATCCCCAATCTGCCAAGTGTCCTACACACTTGGGATAAACCCATTAACAACACCTGTTGATACATATATAATGAAATAATATCTCATCATATCCACAACATCATCATCATAATCCATAAGAGAAACATACAATCATATAATGAACCAGATCACTTGCACACAAGTGCCCTCAAGGATAAGTCAAATCATGTGTGTGGAAGAATGGGATTTTATAATCAATTAATCTAGGAACTAAGGAAACTTAGTTGGCATAGTCCAATATTTTAGAATATTATAAGATCTATTGTGATGAACTGTTCATGTGGAATATCTATGCCATTTTTCATATTAGATACTCTTTTGTCCAAACACTCATGCCCAAAGTGCTTATTTGTGCCTCTAGTGAAATTGAATTGTCTATACCACCCAATTGGAAATAGTATTATATTGAAAATGCTTATACCTTTTACAAGTTTGTTTGTCCTTTATTTGCTCTTAAAATTTTTGAAAGTATTTGAAAACCTTTCCCTATTAGTTTGGTCATGCTACTAGAATGACCAATTTGGAATTCTTTTATGTTAGGTTGAAAGGTGAATGGATCGAGGGATAACATATATATTTTTTCATATGGTGTCCTTTTAAGGTCAGTAATGCAATCAAAGGCCCACTCTTTTGTAGTCTCTATGTTATACTAATTCAATACGTATGGGATGCTATTTTTTTCATAGTTCTACTATTGGATTTAAGTCCTCTTCTTTGCGTATATGTAGCATGTTGGATTACTGAGAGGGGGGGCGAATTAGTAATAGATAAATATAATCCTTTTTTAACCATATAATCCAAGTGTTATATCAATGAAGCATTATCATCCAATAAATGCAGAGTAAATAAGCAATGAACAAATGAACAAACATACACATACATAGTACACAAGTGTTTTACGTGGAAACCCAAATCGGGAGAAAACCACGAAATGCTTTTTCTTATATGTCTTGCAGAATTACATTCATTGGAAGCACCAACTTCCTTTGTTTTCCAGCTGCAACTATAAGGAGGCTCAAACCCCCTAGTTTCTCAGGCTACAACCTGAGGGAAGCTCTAACTCCCCAATTTTCTGGCTACAATTAGAAGGAGGCTACAATCCCCTATGTTCTCCGGCTACAATCGGAAGGTGGCTACAACCACTTGTCCTTACCCCGTCCTGCCACCCTAAAGTAGAAGTAGAATGATGGAAACACTGTAAACCTATCATTGTGAGATATACCGCTGTAAACATGTACCAATAAATCTGAACCATGCATCAACCATGCATCAACCTGTACCTCAACCCGTAATCAACCTGTACCATAAAAAAGTGCATCAACCATGCACCAACCTGTACCAAATAACCTGTAATCAACTTGTACCATAAACAAGTGCATCCAACCATGTACCAAGTATGTACCAGTCATGTGTCAACTACTCATCAACTATGACTCATCAATATGTACCAACATCATCAACTATATACCTCATGTATGTGCCAACTCATCAACTACTTGTCTCAACCATGTACTTAACATGTACCTCAACCAAACACCCTCATCAATTTCATCATCCAAATCTGATTTGTAGCTTTGTAATAGACCTGTTGTATATGATCACATTCCTACAAACCTTCCTTAACTTCAACAACAAGAGACTATCATTTTTATAAAACTTTTCTTTAGTCTCACATGCCTAGTTTTGGATTAGTCAACAACCCTAACTTGAAGTAATCATAACTTTGTACCTGTAATGTATTAAGATTTGAAACTAATATACAATGTTCTTCAGTGTCTTTTGTGAAATTCCTCCATGTTTCACTACTTGAAACCTCTCATAAAAGAAGTTATAGCAAAAATGGCATACCTTGCTGAATTCTGGCTTATTCTAGAGAGTGACCTTGTAGAGCGTTCCCCACATGGAATATTTGTTGAATTGATATGAAACTATTAAAAAGCATGTTAAATACCGTACCCTAACCAACAAATTTGGTTTCACTGAATTTAGATCTATTATGAAGGAGTTATGACGTTTTTACCCGAAACACCTATTTTTGGCTAGTTTTAGGACTAGCCACAAACCCTATTTTCCACAGAGTGTAACTCCAAAAATACAATGACCCATAACCTAAATATATTACCATAGATACTTGGATATGTTTTATTAATGGAATAGAAATTTCACGGTCTGAATCATTATAGAGAAAAAGTTATAGCGAAAATGGTGAGATAACCTGTAAATAACATACCTTAGAAAGCACCATCAAAAGAATTTATCCTTCCTTGCATTTTGGCCTTCTTTTCTTCACCTTCCCTCAGAATTTCGGCTTATATATCCTTGGTT
>SNQJ01S0025156.1:129095-147210 GCA_010110895.2 Picea sitchensis
TGGTTGCTTTGACGTATCTGAAGTCCCAGAAAGAAGGATAATTCTCCAAGTAACGACATTTCAAATTCATTTTGCATGTCTTTTGCAAATTTCTGGCTTAACCTATCATCATCACTACCAAAAATAATATCATCAACATAAACCTCAATTAATAAAATATTACCTTGACTTACCTTGATGTAGAGGTTGATGTCTGCACTTCCTTTTCTGAACCCTTCCTACTACAGATACTTATCCAGTCAGGAGTACCATGCTCTAGGAGCCTATTTTAGATCATACAAGGCCTTCTTTAATTTAAATACATAGTCCGTGTTCTCTAACAACTGAAATCCTTCTGGTTGTTCAATGTAGACTTCTTCTTGAAGTTCCCCATTCAGGAAATCTGATTTTATATCCATCTAATATACTTTAACATTTTTGGAGCATGCATAAGCTAAAAGTAAACAGATTTCTTCCATTCTGGCAACTGGATCAAATGTCTCTTCAAATTCGATTCCTTCAATCTATGCATATCCTTTACATATCAATCTAGCTTTGTTCCTTGTAACCTGTCCATATTCATTCAATTTATTCCTGAAAACCCATTTTGTGTTGATCACATTATTATTCTTTGGTCTTGGAACCAATTCCCAAGTGTCATTTTTCTCTATTTTATCCAATTCTTCATCCATGGCCTTATTCAAAAATTCATCCTTCCTGGATTCTTCAAAACAGTTTGGTTCAATTGTAGATAAGAGTGCTAGGTGTGTTTGTTCTGGTGAACGAATTTTTCTTCTAGTCTCAACTCCTGCATCGTTGTTTCCAATAATCTGATCTAAAGATGATTCTTTTGTACTCGTTTGCTAGGTGTCTTTGGAGATACTTTCTGAACTTACTCTTCTTCTTCTGTTGGATTCTCTTCATCTTCATCTTCCTCTTCTACTTCTTTTTCATCTTCTTCTTCGAAAAGTTGTTCCATTTATTTGTTTTCTTCTTCCTTTGATTTTGGTCTGTCTCTTTCATCAATTGTTACGTTCATGCTTTCCACAACTTTGTTCAATCTTAGATTGTAACACTTATATGCTTTCCTTGTGTTTGAGTAACCAACAAGTATTCCTTTGTCCACACGAGAGTCAAACTTTCCCATTCTTCCATCTTCTCTTTTGATGTAGCATTTGCTTCCAAAAGCTCTGAAGTGCTTCACATTTGTTGGTATTCCTTTCCCTAGCTTGTAGGGAGTTTTATTAGTGGTGTTTCTGACTATTACTCTATTTTGAATGTGAACTATTGTATGCACTGCCCGTGTCCAAAATATATCTGTCAATTTGGAATCTATTAGCATTGTTCGAGCCATTTCTTGTACTATCCTATTCTTTCTTTCAACAACTCCATTCTGTTGAGGTGTCCTAGCAAAGGAGAATTTCCTTTTTAATCCATGACTGCTACAATAGTCCATAAATTCCTTTGAAGTGAACTCTCCTCCATTATCAGATCTCAAACATTTGATTCTTGAATCCATCTCATTTTCAACCATTTCCTTGTAGATCTTGAAGTTTTCAAAATCCTCTGACTTGTTCTTGAGAAAACAAACTGCATTAATTCTTGTCTAATCATCAACTAATAACATAAAGTAGTTTTCACCTTTTAAGCCCTTTGTTGTAGTTGGGCCAACTAGATCAGTGTGCACAATTTCTAGTGGTATTGTTGTTGAATATTCCTTTGATTTGAACCTGGTCTCTGTTTGCTTTCCTTGTTGACAATGCTTGCATAAAGTGTTGGTTGGTTTCGTGATATGGGGCATTTATCTGACTGCTTCTCTTTTGATGACTTTGACAAGGTTATCAAAATGCATGTGACCCATTCTTCTATGCCATAGCCAAATTTCATCTTCCTTTCCTAGACAACACTTTTCATTTCCAATTTCACTTAACACATATATGTTGTTTGAAGTTCTTTCAGCTGTACCGACCAATTTCCCTAAACCTTCTTTTCTTATCTCACACTTTTCTTAATCGAAAGTAAGTTTGTGACCTTGGTCACACATTTGAATCACACTTAGAAGATTATGTTTCATATCTTCTATCAGTAGAACATTTTGTTCCTTTTCATTCTTGTTCCCAATTCGGACTGTGCCTTCTCCAATGATTTTGGATGAATTATCATTTCCAAAGGAGACTGATCCATTTTTTTCTTTTCGTAAATGTAAGAAATTTGTCTTTATCGCAAGTCATGTGTTTTGAACATCGACTGTCAACATACCAACCGTGTTTCTTCTGCTTAGCTTGTAGAGCGACTGTGCATTCTTCATTGTTATACTGATCTTGCTTTCTTATCCATGTCATTTTATAAGGTTCTTGTCTGTGACTATTGTTATTCTTTTGAGGCTCTTTAGGAGGGACTGTCATTCTGCAATCCTTGGCTATGTGTCCAAAATTGTTACATTTATAACATTCCACTTCAGTGATCAAAGATTCAAACCTGTTGTAACTTCTTCTTTGTGTGTCACTAGGTCTCCTTGAATAATCCCTTTGTGTATAACTCTCAAAGTTGTACTGTTCATGTTGTTAGCTCTCCAATTCAGAACTTTATGTCCAAAATTATTACATGAATAACATAAACCAAAAAATATAGTTTGATACCTGAGAGTTGAAGATCTTCTGAAAGGAGGTTCTCTTATAAATCCTTCTTCTTCTTGAGGCCTATTTGTCTATTTTTTATTTTGAAATATGAATCCTCTTAGTGGAGGAGTGTCCCTGTAATCTTCCATGTATATCTTCCTATCATCTTTGATTGTTTCTGCATAGCTCTTTGGATTTATTTATTTCTCTGTTGTTTTGGAGCTTGATCCCTTTTCTGTCTGATTGTATCAAAGTCCGGACTTGTCAAGATGAGATTTTTCACTGCTAATAATGTCATCTAGAAATTTTGAGCTATTTTGCATATTTGTCTTTTGAATATCCTTTCTTAGTGTGACAACCTCTGCTTCCAATTTTCCAATGATCTTGTCCTTTTCTTCTAGTTGTTCTTTGAGTGCTTCTTCAATTCTTTTATCTTCTTCTATTTAAACCTTCAATTTTGTGATCATTTGTTCTAGTTCTCAAGTGTCATTTTTCTTGTCTAGTTCTACTTGTAGTTTCTTGTTTTTCTTCTTTTCGCTTCTGATAACTTCTATGTCACACATTAATTCTTCTCAATAGTCAACTTCTACCTCTTCAATTTCTTCTTCGACTTCTTCACATTCATATTCAACTTCTTCATATTCTTCTTCGGAGTCTTCTTTGTTAGAGTCTTTTACTGCCATGAATAGAACTCTTCATGTCTCATTGTCACTGGCTTTATCTTCATCTAATGATGAGATGTCTTCTTTGGTGTATAAGCTTTTCTTGAAAACTTTCTTTGTAGTTCGTTTTCCTTTATATGTGTGTTTTCCTTTTGAGTAACCTTGATCATTTCTCTTTTTCTTATGAGGACATTTGTTAGCAAAATGACCAATACCATCACAATTAAAACAAATTAAAGGGAGCTTACCTCTATACATACCATTGGTTCCCTTGTTTAGTCTTTTGACAAAGTTGACCACTTCTTCATCATCCTCTGAGGTGTCACTGTTGTTGCTATATTCTTCTTGTTCATTTTTCTTTTTCTTTGATCTTTTGGATGCCTTGAGGGCTACTTCTTTTACATCTAGATTTTCTTACTCAGTTCTCATTTCATATGCTGTGAATATTCCATGCAGTTCGTCCATTCTTATTGAGTCCATATCCGATCTTTCTTATAGTGATGATACCTTAGGTTTGAATCTCATAGGAAGAGATCTTAGTATCTTTTGAACAATTACAGATTCTTCAATTTCTTCTCCCAATCCTATGATTGCATTCACTGTTTCATCAACTTGTAAAAAGTAGGCTGCGATATCTTCATCTTCCTTCATTTTTAGTTGTTCGAACTGACCTTTGTAAGTCTGAAGCTTTGCTTCTTTGAATTTTGTTTCTCCTTCATAAATATTTTGAAGCTTGTCTTAAACCTCTTTAGCAGATTTACAGTGTGCAACTTTGGTGAATACCGTATCACTAAGACCATTCAAAAGTGCATTTGTGGCTTTGGAATTATTCTCACCAAGTTTTACTTCTTTGTCATTTGTTGGTGGAACTATTGGTGCTGTGTATCCATCTACAATTGATTGCCAAACTTAAAATCCCTATGCCTGTATATATTTCCTCATCCTTATGCTCCAAAAAACATACTTTTGTCCATCAAACTATGGTATTCCATTTTTATATGAGTTGGTACTCTCCATGATCTACCTTTCAGTGATTAAACTGATTTCTTAAGGAACCTTCTCTGATACCAATTGTTGGATTACTGAGAGGGGCGGTGAATCAGTAATAGAGAAATATAATATTTTTTTAACCATATAATCCAAGTGTTATATCAATGAAGCATTATCATCCAATAAATGTAGAGTAAATAAGCAATGAACAAATGAACAAACATACACATATAGAGTACACCAGTTTTTTACATGGAAACCCAAACAGGAGAAAACCACATAATGCGTTTTCTTATATGTCTTGAAGAATTACATTCATTGGAAGCACCAACTTCCTTTGTTTTCCAGCTACAACTAGAAGGAGGTTCCAACCCCCTAGTTTCTCAGTCTACAACCTGAGGGAATCTCCAACTCCCCAATTCTCTGGCTACAACCAAAAGGAGGCTACAACCCCCTATGTTCTTTGGCTACAACCAGAAGGTGGCTACAATCACTTGTCCTTGCCCCGCCCTGCCACCCTGAAGTAGAAGTAGGATGATGGAACCACTGCCAACCTGACACTATGAGATATACCACTGTAAACATGTACCAATAAATATGAACCATGCATCAACCATGAATCAACCTGTACCTCAACCTATAAACAAGTGCATCAATCATGCACCAACCTGTACCAAATAACCTGTAATAAACTTGTACAATAAACAAGTGCATCCAACCACGTACCAAGTATGTACCAATCATGTGTCAACTACTCATCAACTATGAATCATCAATATGTATCGACATCATCAATTATATACCTCATGTATGCGCCAAATCATCAACTACTTGTCTCAACCATGTACTCAACATGTACCTCAACCAAAAGCCCTCATCAATTTCATCATCTAAATATGATTTGTAGCTATGTAGATCATAACTCATACCGTTATCCATCAAACAAACTTGGATCCATTACCCAAACCTGGGGTCTCCAACTTCTTATGGCCATAACTCTCTAACCGTGATGAGTTATGTGATGTTTCACATACCACCAGAAATGGAATGACAAGCAATATCCATATAGGATAGTTTACCTGAAAAATTCATTTTCTTTCATCTCATTATTCCACAATTAAGCATGGGTTCTCTTACTCCGCAAAGCATCTTCCCATGAGGGCTTTCACCATATGGGGACCACTTTGGATTTCGTCCATATTTACTTCTTATCAACCATGCCAAGACAATAATGAGTCATATTTACATAAAACAATATTAGGTCCATTACCCAAACCTTTGTGCTACGGGGCTTTCTTCAAGGGTTGACATCAATGAAAACCAACCTTAATCAACAATCTCCCCCGTTGGCATTGATGGCAACACTTTGATGTAATACTAAAAACATATCACTCATGCTCCCCTTGGAACCATGCCTCTTTCCTCTGTATCTTAAAAATTTTCCTCTGTCCTCTACATCTGATAAATCTGATCCACCTGGAACCATGCCTCTGTCCTTTGCATCTGATAAATCTCTTCCCCTTTTTCATCAATGGCAAAGGTATCTTTCCATTCAGGGTTTCTCCCCCTGATTGAACTGTCCTCTTATGGTGCTTCCTCGTGTACATCTAAGACATATAATATAAGAATTCAAAAAGAATTCAAAAAACATTCATTTTTGGAGTAGAAATAACTACAAGTCTTTGGGGAAGAAATTCAAAGGATTCACATGGAAGTGGTTTTGTAAAGATGTCTGCCACTTGTTATTTTGTTCCCACATACTCAACTCTCATGTTCTTTTCTGCAACCTATTCTCGTAGAAAGTGATACTTGATTGGAATGTGCTTCCTCTTGGAGTGCATCATCGGGTTTTTTGAGATATTGATGGCACTTGTACTATCACAATATATTGGAATGGGCTCATCATACTCAACCTGTATATCTGTCAAAGTTTGTTTCATCCAAAGAACCTATGTACAACATGTTACTGTTGCAATATACTCTGCCTCGGATGTAGATAGAGATATTGATGATTATTTCTTGCTTAGCCATGATACCAAACACTCACCTAAGTAGAACGTTGCTCCACTGGTGCTTCATCGGTGATTAATACAACTTGTCCAATCTACATCTTTGTAGGCAATAAGTGATAGATCGTTTCCTTTTGGATACTATAATCCAAACTCTTCTATTCCTTTGAGATATCTAAAAATCCTCTTTACTACTAATACATGTGATTCCTTTGGTGTTGCTTGAAATCGTGCCACATGTCCAACTCCTTGCATTACATCTGTTGATACTGAGAGGGGGGTGAATCAGTATCAAGTACAATTTTAAAAACCTTTTCCAACTTATACTTAAACCATTCAATTATATCTAATGAGAAATGAACAATAGTATAAGAGTTACACCAATACACCACAATACACCATGCACAGTATATATGAGAAATGTCAATAGTTTTTGTTCAAGGGGAGTAATGACTTCCAAGGGAAGCTGCAACTTCCAAGTTCAGTGGTGGGATAAACCTCCAAGGGAAGATACAATCCTCCAATATAAAGAGATATGTTGAACTCTCTATCCTTTCCCTTCCTTCCACCCAAGAGATAATGAGGAGATAAATGAAAACTTTATTCAGTGCGTTACGTTGGAGGACAGGCTTGTCTGACATGCCCGCAGCTCAATATTTAACATCTGATTCTGAAACTTGCACACAGAAACTAAATTCCGTACTATTTCAAATGAAATTTCTCCCACTTCATTTAGATGCAATATGAAAACGTTAACATGATATTCTAACTTGGAACCCCGCTATTTATTGAATAGTTTGAGGACTGGTCACAAATCCTATATGCCATGGGTATATCTCCATTGCATAGCCGAATCAAGGCTGAACTTTTTTTATGAAGTGCTGGCGAATTATGTCTTCACTACCATGGCGATTTCATCATCACGGATAAGTTCTATAAAATTTATGGAAAAAATGGTAAGATGAACTTTTAAAAATATACCTTAGAACACATCATAAAGAGACTTCATCCCTCCTTGAAATCGGCATTCTTTTACTTCTTCTTCTCTCACGAGAAATTTGGCTTGTATCAAATTAATGTATAATGATGTTTATTTATACCATTTATGTCACTTCCTTTTTAACATTAGAGCCGACCCGACACTTTCTTATTCTGTAATTACTTTCTTTAATTGTCTTCAGGGACTACATGTACAGTTCACTTGTCATCTTCAAAGAGATTCATTTCTCCTCAACCATGAGGATCCATTGTGATGTAAAATGCCACCCAGAAGGAATGATGTATATTATAAATCCATGGGTGTTGTATCTATATTAATTGCATTTTCCTTCATGTCAAAATAACTTCATCAATCTTGTGGTCCAAAGAATACATGACTAGGGTTAACATCAATGACAATAATGATGTTTCCAACAATCTCCCCTTTGTCATTGATGGAGCACTCATCTCCCCTATCATCATGATCCCAATTTCTCTCATTTGACATCAATGGAAAGGGTATGGCTTCTTCCGAGTTTAATGGAAAAAGGGTAACCTTCTTCTTTGGGGCTGCTCCCCCTAAACATGTGGCACTCAATAATACTTCATCCTTATTTTTTGGTCTTTGGGATGTTTTCTAGCCTTAGGAATCCTTTTGTGTGGCTTACGTCTTCTCTCTCTTCTTCATGTCTAGGATGTATGTATGTTGTTGGGTCTTCTTGTTGCGGTTGCAATCAATCTTCCTGAGTTATTTTCCTGCAGTTTTACATTTTCGAGAATCAAGCGTAAGAGTGTATCATTGATCACGCATTTTCTGACACTGGGGAGATTATGCTTCATATCTTCAACCAATGGGACTTTTCCTACTTTTACGGTTTTTCACTTCCCAAGCTTTACAATTCCTTTTCCAAATTATTTTGGTAGATGATTCATCTCCAAATGCAATGTTTCCACCCTTTTTCTTCAAAGTGACAAATTTGTTTTGATCTCTAAGATTATGGGATGAGCGCCACTATCCTATTAACCATTCATCTTCTTCTTTGCATTCTTTAGTGACTAATGCTATTGAAAATTTTCATTGTGTGGAATTTCTTCCTTTTCCAATATTTTAGTTGGTATGCAAACATTTGGCATATGATTATCTTCCTTCACATTTCTGATCTGGATTTCTTTTGCATTAAGATTATTTCACTTGTAACATACAATATTTTGGGAATCCATTAATGGGTCAAATGGATTATAATTGTTGTTGAAAGGTCTCACAATTTTCATATCTACTATTTTCACCATTCATGTAGCTTGCATGAGTTATTCCTTTCAATTGATTCACACAATTGATTGCCTTGTGTCCAAAATTTCCACAAGGGTATAACAATCTAATCCAAGAAGAAAATTTTGATAAAGGTAAGTGATATTATTTGTGGTGTGGTCCATATGGGTTCCCAATCTATTCTTCTGTAGTTTCATTCATAGTAATTTCTTTCATACCTGATGGGAGGGATCTTCTTGATGTATCATTCCTTGTCAATTATGATCTTCTATCTTAACTGTTCAACTTGTTCTAAGGTGTTGGTTTCATCATTTTCAACTTCCTTCTCTTGTTTTGTTGTCTTCAAAGCTGTCATTGTATCCGAGTTTTGTCTTGTCGTTTGGAGATCTTTGTGCTAAGGATCTCATCTAATTTTCAGTTCTTTTTTGAAATTCTTCAACCCTTTTGTTGTCAATGGTAGCTCCCCTTTTGTGTGATCAATTCTACTTGTTCCAGTTTCTCATAATCTTCTAATTGTTCCTAGCTAGAAATATTAATTAGTTTTGAAGTTTGTAATTCTCTTCTTCACAGCTTCTCAATTCACCTTTTTAGTATTATGTTTGTGTTTCTAAGCTTAATATTTTCAGTTTCAACATGCTTCCAACTTTTCAAGATTCCTCTTCTTGTTCACTCTACTGCGTATCTTTGTATTCCCAAAAGGAATCAGGTTGGTTTCTTCATCAAGATCTTCTTCACAAAATGATTTCTTCTTCTTTGGAATTCTTATGATCATCATCATGGTTTTCTTGGGTTATGAAGAAGACTTCTCCTCCATTATCTTCTTCATCACTCATGCGAGGAGATGTCATCATCCTTGAAATAGAAGCTCTTTTTATTGTTGAGACTTCTCTTTTTTATAGTAACAATTTTTCAACAATATGTCTATTCTACCACAATTAAAGCATTTGAGAGGACTTTACCTTTGTATCTTCCACTTCCTTTGGAACCTTCTTACGAAATTTGCTATTTCTTCATCAAGGTCATTATCCTTGTCTTTTGTATTCTTTATGGCTTTAAGGTTCTTCATTTAATGCATGCGGTCACTTTACGTACTGTTCTCATTTCATATGCCATAAGAGTCCCATGTAATTCATCCATTGTCATTTTTCAAAGTCCCTAGTTTCTTCAATGCGTAGGAGACATAGCATCATGCACTTCTAAAGAGAAGTGATCTCAACACTTTTTTTGTACAATCAAGGATTCATCGAACTCTTCACCCAATCCTCTGATAGCATTAACAACTTCATCAACTCTAAGAAGATAGGTTGCAATATCTTTGTTTTTCATTTCATCTTCAAATTTTCAAATTACGCTCTATGTCGTTGAAACCGGTACCGCCCAGCACTTTGGATCACCTTCTTAGATATTCTTGAGTTTGTCCCATACCTCTTTAGCAGTGTTGCATCCCATCCTTTGCCCCAACCAATTACAATGGTTGGTGTCAATGATGCTAGATTAACATGTTTGGCTTTTGAATTACAACTCGCAGCTTCTTCTCATTTGGATCGGTTGGAGCATTATTTGGGATTACATAGCCATTCTTGGCCCAGGTACCAAATGTCTACTCCCAAAGCCGTTAGGTAAGATTTCCACTCTATCCCTCCGGTATGCATAATTTCTTCCATCAAATTTTTTGAATCCACATTTTGAAATGTGCTCATGTTCATCCATTTCTTCTCAGGATTTTACTTCCAGTGGTTAAACCGTTAAGAAGGCAGCACCGCTCGACACCAATTGTTGATCTTGAGAGGGGGTGAATTAATTATCAAGAATACCAATTGGCAAAAACCTTTTTCCAAATTATGCTTAAACCATTCGATTATATCAATGAGAAATGAACAATGAGTATAAGAGTTACACCAATACGCCACAATACACCATGCACAATATATATGAGAAGCAGTAATAGTTTTTGTTCAAGGGAAGTAATGACTTCCAAAGGTATCTGACTTCCAAAGGTAAATGGAGGGATAAAACTCCAGAGGAAGATACAATCCTCCAATATAAAATATATTTGAACTCTCTATCCTTGTCCCTTCCTTCCACCCAAGAATATATGAGAGAGATAATAAAACTTTATTCAATTAAGAGAATTACGTTGAGGAAGACCGCGTGTACATAATGCCCCTAGCTCAATATTTAACATCTGATTCTGAAACTCTTGCACAAGAACCTAAAGTCCATTACTATTTCCAATGGAAGTGGTCCCACTACATTTAAGATGGTATGAAAAGTTATGACTATTTTACGGGAACACCTATGTTTGACTAGTTTGAGGTAGTCTAAACCCTATATTCCACATGATATATCTCATAGAATTATAGCGAATCAAGAGTTGAACTTTTTACAAGAGGTACCATGATATGCTTTCTCACTACCATAAAGATTTCACCATCTAAATCGTTCCTAAAAAGCGTTATGGAAAAAATGGTAAGATGACACGAAAATAGCATACCTTAGAACTACATCACCAAAGAGACTTCATCCTCCGCCAATCCGACCTTCTTTACTTCTTCTTCTCTACGATTGACTTATTATCAAATGAATGTATAATGATGTTTATTTAGCACCACATTATGTCACTTCCTTTTTAACATTAGGCCGACTGACACTTTCTTATTTTGTAATTCTTTTCTTTAATTGTCTTCGGGCCTACATGTACAATTCACTTTGTCATCTTCAAAAATTCATTTCTCCTCAACCATGAGGGATCCCGCGTGAAGTGCCACATACCGAGGAAAGAGCATGATGTATACTATCCATCCATGGGTGTTGTATCTATATGTGCATTTTTCCTTCATGTCAAATAACTTAATCAATCTTGTGGTCCCAAAACCCATGACTAGGGTCAAAATCAATGACAACAACCAATCTTCAACAACTTGCTCAGTCACGGATTTTGTCACATATAGTAGAAATTTTTTAATCGGTGGCTTTATTTCCTTTGATCTGTAGACTTGGAATCATCATCTTTTCTCAACTGGCTGGTTTGCATGGGGTGTCTTGGTTTGCAATCTTCAATTCTGAAACTCTTTAGTATTTTTCTTATATACTTTGTTTGAGAAGTAAAAATTTCTTAGTTTCTTTGATGTATCTAAAGAGTCCAAGGAAAGAATGATAGTTCTCCAAAAATAGCGACATTTCAGATTCATTACGCATGTATTTTGCAAATTCTTGGCCAACCTGTCATCATCACTACCAAAAATAATATCGTAGCATAAACCAATTAATAAAATATTACCTTGACTTAAGTTAATGTAGAGGTTGTTGTCTCCACTTCCTTTCACGAACCACACTGCTTCAGATACTTATCCGGTTGGAGTACCATGCTCTGGGAACTGTTTTAGACCATACAAGACTTCTTTAATTTACATACATAGTATGTGTTCTTTGACAACTAAAAGTATTCCTAAGTTGTTCAATGTAGACTTCTTCTTCAAGTTCCCCATTGAAAGATGATGTAGACTTCTTCTTCAAGTTCCCCATTCAGAAAAGATGATTTTACGTCCATCTGATATACTTTAACATTTTTGGAGCATGCATAAGCTAAAAGTAAACAGATTTCTTCCATTCTGGAAACTAGGGCAAATGTCTCTTCAAAGTCGATTCCTTCAATCTGTGCATCCTTTACATATCAATCTAGCTTTGTTCCTTGTAACCTGTCCATCTTCATTCAATTTATTCCTGAAAACCCATTTTGTGCCGATCACATTCTTATTCTTTGGTCTTGGAACCAATTCCCAAGTGTCATTTTTCTCTATTTTATCTAATTATTCATCCATGGCCTTATTCCAAAATTCATCCTTGTTGGCTTCTTCAAAACCGTTTGGTTCAATTTTAGATAAGAGTGCTAGGTGTGTTTGTTCTGGTGAACGAATTTTTCTTCTAGTCTCAACTCCTACATCTTTGTTTCCAATAATCTGATCTGAAGGATGATTCTTCTGTCCTCGTTTGCTAGGTGTATTTGGAGATACTTTATGAACTTTCTCTTCTTCTTCTATCGGATTCTGTTCATATTCATATTCCTCTTCTACTTCTTTTTCATCTTCTTCTTCGAAAAGTTGTTCCATTGATTTGTTTTCTTCTTCCTTTGATTCTGGTCTGTCTGTTTCATCAATTGTTGGGTTGATGCTTTCCACAACTTTGTTCAATATTATATTGTAACACTTGTATTCTTTCCTTTTACTTGAGTAACCAACAAGTATTCCTTTGTCCACACGAGAGTGAAACGCTCCCATTCTACCATCTTCTCTTTTTATGTAGCATTTTCTTCCAAAAACAATGAAATGCTTCACATTTGTTGGTCTTCCTTTGCATAGATCATAGGGAGTTTTATCAGTGTTGTTTCTGAGAATTACTCTGTTTTGAATGTGAACTGTTGTATGCACTTCCCATGTCCAAAATATATCTATCAATTTGGAATCCATTAGCATTGTTCGAGCCATTTCTTGTACTGTCCTGTTCTTTCTTTCAACAACTCCATTCTGTTGAGGTGTCCTAGCAAGGAATAATTGCCTTTTTATTCCATGACTGCTACAGTATTATATAAATTCCTTTGAAGTGAACTCTCCTCCATTATCAGATCTCAAACATTTGATTCTTGAATCCATCTCATTTTCAACCATTTCCTTGTAGATCTTGAAGTTTTTAAAAGATTCTAACTTGTTCTTGAGAAAGCAAAGTACAGTCATTCTTGTATAATCATCAACTAATAACATAAATTAGTTTTCACCTTTTAAGCCCTTTATTGTAGTTGGTACAACTAGAGATGATTTTAAGGATGGAAATATATTTTAAAATGTAAAAACCTTGGCGAATCTTACTAATCCTTCATATGCCAAATATAAATGATTGGCGATATTTTTGTAAAAATATTCAAATTTCTAAGAATTTTATATATTTTTTATAAAATTTTGGCGATTTTTAAGATAAAATAATTTTATCCTATAGAATTTGGGCGAATCATTTTTAAAATAATGAATCTCGTTTTTGGAAAAAACATGGAAAATTATCCCATGAGCGAAATTTAGCCCCTAAAATCATCCCTGGGTCCAACTACATCAGTGTGCACAATTTCCAATGGTCTTGTTGTTGAATATTTCTTTGATTTGAACCTGGTCTTTGTTTGCTTTCCTTGTTGACAATGCTTGCATAAAGTTTTGGTTGGTTTCGTGATCTGGGGCATTTCTCTGACTGCTTCTCTTTTGCTGACTTTGACAAGGTTATCAAAATGCATGTGACCCATTCTTCTATGCCATAGAAAAATTTCATCTTCCTTTCCTAGACAAAACTTTTCATTTCCAATTTCACTTAACACATATATGTTGTTTGAAGTCATTGTAGCTGCATCGACCAATTTCCCTGAACCTTCTTTTCTTATCTCACACTTTTCTGAATTGAAAGTAATTTTATGACCTTGGTCACACATTTGACTCACACTTAGAAGATTATGTTTCATATCTTCTACCAGTAGAACATTTTGTGCCTTTTTATTCTTATTCCCAATTCAGACTATGCCTTCTCTAATGATTTTGGATGAATTATCATTTCCGAAGGAGACTGATCCATTTTTTTCTTTTCGTAATGTAAGAAATTTGTCTTTATCACTTGCCATGTGCTTTGAACATCCACTATCAACATACCAATCGTGTTTCTTCTGCTTAGCTTGTAGAGCGACTGTGCATTCTTCATTGTTATACCAATCTTGCTTTCTTATCCATGTCATTTTTTGAGGTTCTTGTCTGTGACTATTTTTATTCTGTTGAGGTTCTTTAGGAAGGACTGTCATCCTGCAATCCTTGTCCATGTGTCCAAAATTGTTACATTTGTAACATTCCACTTCAGTGCTCAAAGATTCAAACTGGTTGTAACTTCTTCTTTGTGTGTCACTAGGTCTCCTTGAATAATCCCTTTGTGTATAACTCTCAAATTTGTTACTATTCCTATTGTTAGCTCTACAATTCACAACTTTATGTCCAAAATTATTACATGAATAACATAAACCAAAAAATATAGTTTGATACCTGAGAGTTGAAGATCTTTGGAAAGGAGGTTCTCTTATTAATCCTTCTTCTTCATGAGGCCTATTTGTCTGTTGTTGATTCTGAAATTTGAATCTTCTGTGTGGAGGAGTGTCCATGTAATCTTCCATGTATATCTTCCTATCCTCTTTGATTGTTTCTACATAGCTCTTTGTATTTGTTTCTTTCTCTGTTGTTTTGGAGCTTGATCCCTTTTCTGTCTGATTGTATGCAAGTCCCGACTTGTCAAGATGAGATTTTTGACTGTTGATAATGTTATTCAGAACTTTTGAGCTATTCTGCATATTTTTCTTTTGAATATCCTTTCATAGTATGACAACCTCTGCTTCCAAGTTTCCAATAATATTGTCCTTTTCTTCTAGTTGTTCTTTGAGTGCTTATTCAATTCTTTTATCTTCTTCTATTTAAACCTTCAATTTTGTGATCATTTGTTCTAGTTCTCGAGTGTCCTTTTTCTTGTCTGGTTCTTCTTGTAGTTTCTTGTTTTTCATCTTTTCTCTTCTGATAACTTCTATGGCACACATTAATTCTTCTCGATAGTCAACTTCTTCCTTTTCAATTTCTTCTTCGACTTCTTGACATTCTTCTTCAGCTTCTTCATATTCTTCTTCAGAGTCTTCTTTGTCAGTCTTTTACTGCCATGAATAAAACTCTTCCTGTCTCATTGTCACTGACTTCATCTTCATCTGATGATATGATGTCTTCTTTGGTGTATAATATTTTCTTGAAAACTTTCTTTATAGTTCTTTTGCCTTTATATGTGTGTTTTCCTTTTGAGTAACCTTCATCATTTCTCTTTTTCTTATGAGGACATTTTTTAGCAAAATGAACAATACCATCACAATTAAAAAAAATTAAAGGGAGGTTACCTCTATACCTATCATTGGTTCCCTTGTTCAGTCTTTTGACAAAGTTGGCCACTTCTTCATCATCTTCCGAGGTGTCACTGCTACTGCTATATTCTTCTTGTTCCTTTTTCTTTTGCTTTGATCTTTTGGATGCCTTGAAGGCTACTTCTTTTACATCTGGATTTTCCTACTCAGTTCTCATTTCATATGCTGTGAAGATTCGATGCAGTTCATCCATGCTTATTGAGTCCAGATCCGATCTTTCTTCTAGTGATGATATCTTAGGGTTGAATCCCATAGGAAAAGAGCTTAGTATCTTTTGAACAATTACAGATTCTTCAATTTCTTCTCCTAATCCTATGATTGCATTCACTGTTTCATCGACTCGTAATAAGTAGGTTGCGATATCTTCATCTCCCTTCATTTTTAGTTGTTCGAACTGACCTCTGTAAGTCTAAAGTTTTGCTGCTTTGACTTTTATATCTCCTTCATAAATATTTTGAACCTTGTGCCAAATATCTTTAGTGGATTTACAGTGTGCAACTTTGGTGAATACCGTATCACTGAGACCATTCAAAAGTGCATTTGTGGCTTTGGAATTATTCTCACCGAGTTTTACTGCTTTGTCATTTGTTGGTGGAACTGTTGGTGTTGTGTATCCATCTATAATTGATTGCCAAACTTGAAATACTTGTGCATGTATATATGTCCTCATCCTTATTCTCCAAAAAGAATACTTCTGTCCATCAAACGGTGGTATTCCATTTTTATATGAGTCAGTACTCCATGATCTACCTTTCAGTGGTTAAACTGATTTCTTAAGGAACCTGCTCTGATACCAATTATTGGATTACTGAGAGGGGTGGTGAATCAGTAATAGAGAAATATAATCCTTTTTTAACCATATAATCCAATTGTTATATCAATGAATCATTATCATCCAATAACTGTAGATTAAATAATCAATGAACAAATGAACAAACATACACATACAGAGTACACCAGTTTTTTACGTGGAAACCCAAATCGGGAGAAAACCACAGAATGTTTTTTCTTATATGTCTTGAAGAATTACATTCATTGGAAGCACCAACTTCCTTTGTTTTTTAGCTACAATAGGAAGGAGGTTCCAACCCCCTAGTTTTTCAGGCTACAACCTGAGGGAAACTCCAACTCCTCAATTATCTGGATACAACCAGAAAGATGCTACAACCCCCTATGTTCTCCAGCTACAACTGGAAGGTGGCTACAATCACCTGTCTTTGCCCCGTCTTGCCACCCTGAAGTAGAAATAGGATGATGGAACCACTGTCAACCTGTCACTGTGATATATACCATTATAAACATGTACTAATAAATCTGAACCATGCATCAACCATGCATCAACCTATACCTAAACCTGTAATCAACCTGTACCATAAACAAGTGCATCAACCATGCACCAACCTGTACCAAATAACATGTAATCAACCTGTACCATAAACAAGTGCATCCAACCATGTACCAAGTATGTACCAATCATGTTTCAACTACTCATCAAGTATGACTCATCAATATGTACCAACATCATCAACTATATGCCTCATGTATGTGCCAACTCATCAACTACTTGTCTCAACAATGTACTCAACATGTACCTCAACCAAAAGCCCTCATCAATTTCATTATCCAAATATGATTTGTAGCTCTGTAATAGACTTGGTGTATGTGATCACATTCCTGCAAACCTTCCTTAACTTCAACAATAAGAGACTAGCATTTTCATCAAACTTTTCTTTAGTCTCACATGCCTAGTTTTGGATTAGTTAACAACCCTAACATGAAGTAATCATAACTTTGTACCTATAATGTATAAATATTTTAAACTCATAAACAATGTGATTTAGTGTTTTTAATGCAATTCCTCCAGGTTTCACTACCTGAAACCTCTCAGAAAAGGAGTTATAGCAAAAATGGCATACCTTGATGAATTTTGTCTTATTCTAGAGAGTGACCTTGTAGAGTGTGCCCCACAAAGAATATTTGTTGAATTGATCTAAAAATGTGACACAATATACTACAGCCTATACCCTAACTAAAAAAAAAAATTTCACTGAATTTGGATCTGTTATGAAGAAGGTATGAAATGTTTACCCGAAACACCTATTTTTGACTAGTTTCAGGACTAGCCACAAACCCTATTTTCCACGGAGTGTAACTCCAAAAATAAAATGACCCACAGGAAAAATGTTTTACCACATATACTTGGATATGTTTTCTTATTGTCATATCAATTTCACGGTCTGAATCATTATATAAAAAATGTTATAGTGAAAATGGTAAAATGACCTGTAAATAACATACCTTAGAAAGCACCATCAAAAAATTTTATCCTTCCTTGCATTTTGGCCTTCTTTTCTTAACCTTCCCTCATATATTCATCTTATATATCCTTGGTTACCTTATACACCTATAGATATTCAATATTCTCAAGTGTGATTAAAATGAGAGAGCCTTGCCTCTTATTTATACTCTCCAAGTAGCTTCATTAAAAACATCTTCTAGATCACTTGGCCCCACTTTCCTTATTTTAAGGTTAACCCACTTCTAATTTCTCCATTAAATTTATTATTGAAATAATTTATTTTGTATTCACTTTGAATTATAATACACTCATTACTTCACTTTATTATTTACCTTTT
>SNQJ01S0025156.1:166321-176916 GCA_010110895.2 Picea sitchensis
ATATGGCACATATATTATATGGTTGGAAGTGTTTTTAATACTATATGGTTGGTTTTTGAATGATATAACATTTAACTACCAAGGGGATGCCTCGGTGTTGGAAAGTTCAAGGACTAAGCCCTTGACCACCCCCCCTTTTTTTTCCAACCATTTATAACCATATTTTTGACCATTTTAACCCATTTATAACCATTTTTGACGAAACTTCCCTTGCTCATATCTTTGTCACCTGGAGGCTGTTTTTCCTGAAACGAACGTCAACAGAAAACTTTTGACGAGCTCTTCCACTTTGTAAGATTTAGTTTGCCATTTGAATACTTTAACTCTATCGAATTTTGAGATGATCCACCTGGACCATCTAAGGAGTGGTCGACACAGGCTAAAAGCTTCCCTTGAACAAAAGAATAACAAAAAAGTGACTTGGGCAACAAAGACTCAAGAATGAACAATGACATAAGTCTATGGTATAAGAGGCATCAATATACCCTTCATAGTGATAGAAAGGATAACCATTCATAGGAGTAAATACTCAAAGAAAAAGGTTCAATTTCCTAAAGCCATACTAAAACCCAAATTGGTGAGAGAAGAAATTGAAACTTAGTTCTTTGTTCAATGAAGACATGATTGTTGCCAAACATAGTGAGAATTTGATTCTTTCCCATCCTCTTTTTTTTATATTTGATTTTTTTGTATTTTTCATGTTATGAAAGCCTGAAAAGGAATAAACGAGTGCTATAATACAGTGGAGGAAATGAGTTTCCTGAATAGGAAAACAAGTTCTAAGTGAAAGGAGCATACCTATGCTCAATGCAAGGAATGCGTGTAGGATATTGAAACTTGGGAGAATTTTCCGTTGAGGGATACATGTGTCAAGTCGCAAAGGAAATAAATGCAAAGGCTAGAAATTGAAGAGAATGCATAAGCAACATGCTATAGAACAACAAGTTGAAGCCAAAATTAGGCTAAAAAACACAAGCAGGAAAATGCAGTGTAGTATCAAAACTCAACACATAAAAGTGGGAGCCCCATGGGTATTGGCCAAAAAATGAATAAGGAAAAGTCATGAGGCTTCATCACAAAGTGATGGTGGGACTAAGAGGGCTCCTGATCCTGTGAAAATAATTAAGGATGGGTGCCAAAGTGCAATCAAGGTACTAACTAAGGAACCCATGAACGATAGGCTCTACCACGTGAATTACAACACTTCGAAATGGTAAAGAAATATTTTTGTTGAAAATCAATGGGGTTGATCCTAAGGAAAAATGAGACAAGAAACAGATAATGAAAAATGCATGGAGGGGAAAATATAACCTATATGTTAGATTCCAGATCATTACTTATCAAAATGGATCGACATGATAAAAAGGTACCAAAGAGAACATTTCCAAAGTCTTGTATATATGAACAACAACACTCATCCAGAAGTTAATAAATCCAATATATAAACCTATGATAACAACTTGTTCTTTGGAATACAAAACTTGAAACCTTAACAGTACAATATTGTACAAAGCACCGGATAGATTGTGGATTATGCATAGCACTTCCTTAGGTAGAACCTATCACTAGGCTGAGGCCAAGGGTTTCTTTGTCACTCAACTTGTAAAGTTTCCAGTTCGGGAAGAAAGAAAAATATGTGATGCATGCCTTCCCACAGTCTACCATCCATAGTCATGGCTTTAAGGATATACTCATCTAAAGGCATTTCAACATCCATGAAAACACATGAATTGTGACTCGAAGACTCACAAATACTAGGGCTCGAGGTCTCACAAATAGTAAGATGATACTCAAAAGGAAACTCAAGATCACTTGTACCAATAGGATAAATCAAGGGCTCTTGTGATCCCATTGGATAAAACACCTGATCAATTGTTAAGACCTTGTATAGAGAAGGAAAACATGACTGTAAAGGCTCCTTCCTAGAAGAAATTGAATATCAAGGATATAATTCCACTTAATTCACCCATGGAAGGAAATATTTTATTCGAATACATTGACACAAGAAAAATTCCCTTTGTCAATGGCAGGAGTTACCCCCGTTAATAAGTTCCAATTAGACCTCTCACTGTTTGGAATAGGGAACCCATTCAGATTCTATCCTGACAACCATTTTTGGTTTGGGGCTTTATTGGTTGTGGCTTGGTCCACCATGTTAGATTTTCTTTATTTACATAGCATTAGAGTTACCATTGTTCTTTTACTTCATTACCATAGACATATATATCATGTACTGAGTTGTAGAAGCATAAACAAGAGACAAAAATAACGTAAGAGATTTATCCTGGGAAAACTCCAAATAGGGGAAAAACCCAACAACCTTTCTTAGATAGATTCCATTCACAAAGTCCAACCATTCACTGGCTCTCAAGAGCCACAGACAAGATATAAGCCCTAGCACTAGGCTAGCGCACCTCCAGTGCTCATAGTTACATCAACAATACACTACAAGAATAACGCACCTCCTTAGAGAGATAGCACACAAGATAAAGTAGCCACCAAGAATAACCAAAGACCCCAAATCTGTGTCTCCTCTTCCTCCTTAGACTTGCACACCTTTTCCTCTGTGAGAGATTATGTTGTGAGTGTGTCCAAATGAGCTAGACGTCCTCCCTATTTATAGTCTTCAAGTCAACTGCCTGGGCCGACGTCTCCTCTAGGAATATTATTTTTACTTTATTCTTTTCTGTGTGGGATGACTTCTCTTCTGGGTATTCTTATTTCTATTTAATGGTCTTCCTGGACTTCTTGAATCTTCTCTTCATCTCAAAAAGGTCTTCTAGAGGAAATTTCCTCTCATATCTACCAAAACATCAACACTCCCTCTTAGCTAGAAAGGTATCTTTCATGATGTCTTCATCTAGTAGTCCATTGACTACTCTGCAATCAACTGGTAGCACACAAATCTACCACAATTCCATCGATTGCTCGAATCAACTGTCACAGTATCTGCAATCAAGTAGCACTCAACTACTCCCAATGTGAACTGGAAATCAACTAGTATCGCACAACTACTACAATACCACCCAATAGAACACTATTGTGTCGATCCATAGTAGTACACCGCTACTATCCAGTGGTACATAACCACTCCAAGTAGCACTCAACTACTATCCAGAGACACAATGTCTCCATCCTGCAATAAACTAGTATCTACACAAGCTACCACCATGCAGTCTAGCAGTATCTATGATTATGCAACACTTAACTAGTAACACACAATTGCTACCATGCCATCAACCATAATCATAGTCTGCAATCCCCATGACTATGAAACAATCAACTAGTAAAACATAACTACTACAATTCCATCATCCATTGTCATGGCCTCTATAAATATGCAACAATTAAGCTAGTAGCACACAACTACTACAATGCCATCAACCATAGTCATAATCTCTACAACTACGCAGTAATCAACTAGTAGCACAAAACTACTACAATTCCATTAGCCATAGTCGTAGTCGATGTCTCTATAACTATAAAGCAACCAACTAGTAGCACACAACTACTACATTGCCATCAACCATAGTTATAGTCTCATCTAGTAGTACGAAGCTAATCCTGTAGTCCTCATGACTATGCATGTGATGTTTCTTCTCTCATCAGGTTTGACAATACATTACCCCCTCAGTCACCTCATATGACTAATCTAGGGAACCCTTGGCTAGAGGGGTTAGCCGACATGAGAAGAAACAACACACCTCCCTCTCAATGAGGGTGGACATTCTGCATCACGCTAAGCTTGTTTATGAAGTACTCATACTTCACTATAGACAGAGGCTTGGTGAGAATGTCCATTATCTTCTCATCTGTGGATATGTACTGGAGCTCTATAGCTCCTCTCTACACCATGTCTCAGATGTAATTATATTTTATCTCTATGTTCTTTGACTTGTCATGAAATACATGGTTCTCTGAAAGATTCACACAACTTTAATTGTCACAATGTATCAAAGTTGGCTCCAATTCTAGATCAAATATTCCTGCAAGCAACTTCTGAAGAAACACTGCTTCACAACTTGCCACACTAGTTGCGATATACTCTTCCTCTATTGTACTGAGTGCCACTGATGTTTGATTCCTGCTCAACCATGAGATCATACATGATCCCAGATTGAAGCAACATCTATAAGTACTCTTCCGATCCACTGCACTCCCTACCCAGTCAGAGTCTATATATCCTTGCAACTTCACATCACCACCTAAGACATATCTCAATCCATATCCAATCGTACCACGTAGGTACCTCAACATATGTTTTGTTGCCATCCATTGTACATGTCTGGGGTCAAGCATGCATTGACTCAAGGAATTCACTACAAAACATATGTATGGCATGGTGTTAACCAGGGGCATCAAGGATCCAATCTGTTGTCTGTACATCTAGGATCCACCAAATCTGAAGATTAATCACTCAGTAGCTTCAGATTTATCATCATGGGTGTGGCCATGGACTTGTAGTCCATCATCCTGAATCTCTGCAAGATCTCAATAGTATATTTTCCTTGGCTAAGGAAAATCTCATCTGATCTCTACCACACCTCCAATCCAAAAAAGTAATGCATCACACCTAGATCCTTCATATCAAACTCTGAGGTGAGCTCCCTCTTACACCCAACTATGAGCTTCTCATCTCCTATCAGAAACATATCATCCACATATAAAACCAATATCAATGGACATTCATTCTCAACCTTATAGTAAATGTTGGGATCCACATCACTCTTGGTAAATTGTAATCTCATCAGGTAGCTATCTATCCTGGCATACCATGCCCTAGGTACCTGCTTCAATCTGTACAAGGCCTTCTTCAATCTGCAAACATGGGACTCCTTCTCATGGATAAAAAAACCTTGTGGTTTCTATATGTACACTTATTCCTCTATTACACTATTCAAGAAATCATTATTGACCTCCATCTGGTGTAATTTCCATCCCATTGAGGAGGTAATCATAATAATCGATATGATGAAAGTGTACTTTGATATTGGAGAAAATGTCTCATCATAGTCTTCTCCCTCTCTCTGGGAGAATCCTATAACCACAAATATTTCCTTGTACTTCTCTATGTTGTCGTATGTAGCATGGTTGATCTTGTATATCCATTTGGAAGTCACTACTAACTTCCCTTTTGGTCTCAGAACCACCTCCCACACACCATTCTTCATGATGGACTGATACTCCTCTATCATGGCATCCTTCCATTCATTCTTCTAAACAAATTATTCAAAGGTTGAAGGATCTGAATCAATGATGTTGTTCATCAGTTCCACATATATGGACAACTTATGTGGTCTCTTGCTCTCTTTAAAATATCCTTTGGGAGATTCATGTCCTTCAGCTTCCTGCAAGGTGTTCTGAAGCCAAGTTGGTCTCTTCCTATTGACTACAACTTATCTGGGTGGATCTACATGTATCTCTAACTATGCCATCTCATTTTGAACTTCTGGAATGGGTTCTTCTGGTGTAGAGTCTTCCATGATTTCTTCCTTCTCCTCTTGGTCCTCATCCATGTGAGACTCCCTTGATCTTTTGAAAGCTTCATCTTCATCAAATGTTACAACACAACTGATATCAATCTGTCTCTGCCCGAGAATGTATATTCTTTAATCCTTTGAATTCTCATTATATCCAATGAATGTGCCCTTCTTTCCTAAAGGTTCCAACTTTTTTCTCTTCTCCTTTGGAACATGTATAAATACTAGACAACAAAAAATACTCATGTGACTGATTTCTGGTTTCTTTCCAGTGAACACCTCTTCAGGTGTATTGTTCCCCAGTATATTTTTAGGACTTCTATTCTGGACATACACAACTGTACTAGAATCTTCTTCCCATAAGTGTATGGGTAGGCCCTGGTCATGGATAATCGCTTTCGTCTCTTCTACAATGGATCTGTTCTTTATTTCTACAACTCCATTCTATTGGGGGTTGTAGGGAGTTGTTATCTCCCTCTTAATCCATGTTTCTCTACAAAAGTCTTTAAAATCCTTTTAGGTGTACTCACCTCTATTATTAGATCTCAAGAATTTAATCTTCCTTTCATAGATATTTTCAACCAAAGCCTTGAATTCTTGAAACTTGTAGAAGACGTCATATTTTATTTTCAAGAAGTAGATCCATGTCTTTCGAGAGTAGTCATATATGAATAATACATAGTATATAAAGTTGCCTAAGAATTCCACCATCATCTATCCACATACATCAACATGTATGATATCCAAGATACCCTTATTCCTGCTGTCAATTCTAGTAAATCTTCCCTTGACATTCCTGCCAAGTGCACAACCTTTGCATACTCCATCATGTTCTACCTGAATGTCGGGTATACCTGTAACCATATTTCCAAATATAGGTAGTTATATATAGTTTATGTGGTCAATTCTTCGGTTCCATAGCTCACTTCAACTAACACTATTGTGTACAAGGGCTTGTTCTTGGTGTCCCTTCAATTTATATAGTCCTCCCTCTCGGACACCAATCATAGTAGCTTTATCAATGCTTGAACTATTGGGCCATAGAAGAACTTGGCCATCCAAAAAATATATCATAAAGCATTTATCTTCTAAAGAAGAGATGAAAAGTAAATTCTTCTTTAACTTCTGTATAAACAAAATATATTTAATTAAAATGAGGTTACCTGATTCAAATTGAAGGGAGGCTTCTCCAACACCTTTGACTACATTCTTGGAATCATCTCCAAGTTCCACTTGAGGGGATCAACTCTTTTTTGTCATATTTGAAAGAGAGTTTCTGGATCCAATCATGTGCCTGGAAGCACCGTTATCTATGAGTCAAGTGTCACTCCCTTGAGTGATGGTTCCTATGAGTGCTAAAAAAAATACAAACTCTTCATCCTTGTGCTCTTGAGCTTCTACAGTATGTGCATGGTGCTTCTTATTCTTTCCATTTTCATGTTTATGATGGAATTGAGAGGCATGGTTCCTTAGACTTCTTTGGGCTTCCTTCTTCCCTTTCCTTTCTCTTATTCACTTGGGTAGAAAGTGCTTGATTTTCATCATCATTAGTCTTTTTTTATTTGGATATCAACCTGGATTCCTCTTGGGTGGAGTCTTCCCATAGCTTGTTGAATTTGGGAAATTTGCTTCTGGGGCAAATCCCTTGAACAAATGGATCCCAAGAGGAGGTAAATCCATTGAGTGTAGTAGTCACAAGTTCAATGTCTTCAACTAGACCTCCAATGTATACTAACCGGTCCATGATTTGTGAGATCCTCGTGAAATAGTCAGCTACTACTCCTGACTTGTTCAATGCCATGTTTCTGAGTGGATGCCTTAGAGTAAGATTTCGAGTGGTATTCTTAATTTCATAAAGTCTAGTTACAACATCAAACATTTCCTTCAGTGTATTCATTTTATATACTTTAGGTATTAGATGATCCTTTATTGAGTCTGTCAAGATCCTCTTAGCCTTGACCCCATTCTTCCTGAACTTTTCTTTGGCATATTCTTCTTCGGGTTCTAGAAGTATATACTTGTAAGATCCAATAACTCATTCTCTTCTAGAATGAGGAGAACTTTGTGCTTCCAATATCTGAAGTTGTCTTCCCCATCCAATCTATATTCAACTCTCATGTTGGTTGACATTTTTTGTTGGTAGAAACCCTAGCACTGAGAAACCTCAATTTTTAAAACTTCACCAAACTTCACACTTAAGGTTTCAAGGGGTACACTAGGGTAGGGTGCATTGCAATGTGAAATAATTATCCACAATGTCCTTGGGATAGTGCTCAATGATCTTCTTGTTGTTTAATTGTCTTCTTGCACTTCAAGAATATTCTCTTCATATAAGAAAGGTATTCTAGAGGAAATTTCCTGCCATAGCTACCAAAACATCAATAAACCGATGAAGGTTTTTAATTTGAAGAATGAAATGCAACTAATCTAAGATACATGTGTCTATAAGGAAAAGAAAACTAGAAATCAAACATAGACCCAGACATGATCATTTCAATGGCCCGATAAATAGTTCGCATAGAATGGAAACAAGAATACGAGTAAATAAATGCAGACACTTAATAGTATATCATTTAAACAATCATTTACAATTATATTCCCACGAATTTAGACAAATATTCCCTGAAGAACGTGAATAAGAATGAATCCAACCTACATGAGAATAGTATACAATATGAAGTACATTCTTACACAACTTGAGTGTTGAGAAAAACACAAAGTAATAGTCCACAATACGTCCAACACAAAAATTAGAGTTCTTTAGAAAATAGCTTGTCCAAACAAACTTTTGCTCATTAAAATTTTCAGTAATAGTACATGAAAACTCAAAGAGACAAATTCCTTTACTTGGATACAATCCCCATATTTATTGAATTCATACTTGACTCTTTTCCTTCCACCTTCCCCCCACGAACTTTCATTTACAAATTTTTATCTTTATCCTCGTTCTAATGACGAGAGAACAAAGACAATAGAAATGTTTGTAATTTAAAATATAATATGCAGTTACATTTTGAATTTGTATTTTAGTGCTAGATGGCCATCATAGATTTTGTCTATGGTGCACCTCACCCACCATGATGATTGGTCTAGACATTGAGAAACTCTTCTCTCTGCAAGTTTGATATTTGATATTCATGGGATTCAAAATTCTTCTTTAGCCATTTGAGTTTGATTCTCTTTCAATACTCCCTTCCTACTGCGACAACTATTGTTTTTGCTATATCATCATATTTGGAAGTAGATCATATTTTCGATGGTAATGCTGCATACCGGTAGATTTCATTTATGTGTAGTAGTTGTGCCTTCATGGTCTACTTCCTTCACAAGCTGCCTATCCAGATTTTTTATTATGATCTTCCTATAGACTTGATACCTAGCACCATTCAACACACAATAGATGAGTGACCATAAAATAATATTGAAATAAACTTTCAAAACCACCCATTTTAACCTATATAACTAAAACATTAGCTAAGTGAGAGTTCATATCTACTTTCCTGAGTTTGGTTCCTAGTTCCTCTGCTCCTGGTTGAAGTACTATGTTCTTCGTAGCTTTAACGAATATTCCAAATCTTAATCATAAAAATGTGAACAATTTTTGAGGAATATTTGAAATCATATAACTATGAATTTGTAGATCTTCGAATAAGCTTTCCAATAGTATAAGGACTGCATGAAATGAGTATGAAAGTCAAAATTTACGACCAAAATACAAAAATAAATTTTGCAAGCTATTACTCCTATGTGAGAAAGTCAAGCACAAAATATCCTTTGTACCGACAAGTTAAGCACAAACTCTCCTCTATATCGGGAATTTAAGCATGAAATTTCCTCCATGTCGGCAAGCTATGTTTGAACTCTCCTCTGTACCAACATATTAAGCATGAATTCTCCTTTGTATCGACATGATGAAAATGAGTTCTCCTTCCTGTCGATAAGTTAAGCACGAACTCTCCTCCATGTCAAAAAGTTAAGCATGAACTCTCCTCTGTACCGACAATTTAAGAATGAACTCTCCTCTGTATTGGAAAGTTAAGAACCAACTCTCTTTTGTATCAACACGATGAGCACAAAATCTCCTTCATGTGGGCAAGTTAAGCACAAAATATCCTTTGTACTGCAAGTTAAGCACAAACTCTCCTATGTACCAACAAGTTAAGCACAAACTCTCCTCCATGTAGGAAAGTTAATCATGAACTCTCATATATATCGACAAGTTAAGCATGAAGTCTCCTCTGCATCGACACAATGAGCATGAACTCTCCTCTGTATCGACATAATGATCATGGACTCTCCTTCATGTTAGTAAGTTAAACACAAACTCTCCTTTGTTTCGATTATTTAAGCATGGAATATCTCCTGTATCGACATGATGAGAAAAAACTCTCCTTTATACCGACAATTCAAGCATGAACTCTCCTATGTAGAAAGAAAATAAAAATAAAAATTAAGTCTCTTTTTTATCGACAGGAAACAACAAGAGCTTGAGTTCAAAAGTCCATAACTTTATCATACAATGTTCGATTGAGGCATCAGTTTTTGCAACACATAGAGCACAAGGAGGGGATTCTAGTGAGAGACCTTGAAACTTCATTCAATCATTTGAGAAGATTCATGTTTAATGAAGGTCATGGTTAAGGAGGCTTGCTTGATGGAAAATACTTGGTGATCATTCAGACACTTCTAAACCTCGTATTTTGATTCCCTTAGTGACATGGAATCATAATCTCGTAAAACATACGTATATCATATTTCATGAGTGAAAAATCCACTTTTCCTAGTACCCAAAATTGCGAGGAAAGCAAT
Source organism: Picea sitchensis (assembly GCA_010110895.2). Lineage (NCBI taxonomy): Eukaryota > Viridiplantae > Streptophyta > Pinopsida > Pinales > Pinaceae > Picea > Picea sitchensis. Next base: position 176,611 of record SNQJ01S0025156.1, read on the forward strand.
TTTTTAATGAAAGTTTGTGTTGATTAATTGGGTTGGTTGTCATTGATGTCAACCCTTGAAGAAAGTCCGATAGCACAAAGGTTTGGGTAATAGACCCAATTTTGTTTGATGTATAATGGTATGTGTTTTGGTATATTTGCAGGTAAGAATATTCTATATGGATAGTACATGTCATGCCATTTCTAGTGGTATGTGGAACATCACATAACTCCTCATGGTTTCATAGTTATGGCCTTACGAAGTTGGTGGACCCTCATATGTTGGCTTGAAGCCCCAAAAGGTCAAAGAAGTCAAAGTGCTTGCAAA
>SNQJ01S0025157.1:9054-24597 GCA_010110895.2 Picea sitchensis
TTTGAAACTTTTAACCAAGTTGTTGTTAACTATCCTACATATGATAAAGAGTTGTATGCATTAGTTCAAAGCGTAAAGAAATGGAAGCACTACTTGTTAGTTAAGGAAACAATCATACATATAGATCATCAACCCTTACAGTATCTCCAAGCATAGACCAAACTGCAACAATATCGACATTACAGATGGATGGGTTTTCTACAACAATTTCATTTGGTAATCAAGTACAAAAAGGGTACGAGTAACAAGGTATTTGTTATGATTTCTAGACCTCCTATTGCTACTCCTATTATTTTGAAGAATGCTTCTTTATATCATGATAGCTATGTGGAATAATATTCCATTGATGGATATTTTAAAGAAGTATATGAGAAGCTAACCTATGGTGCATAGGTAGAGAACTATTGTTTGCAGGGAAAACTACTCTACCATCTTGGAAAGATATGCATTCCTACAAGTGAACAAGTCCATGTAATATGAGAAGCTTACACTTCTCTTGTGTCTGAGCATTTCAGGGCAGGAAAAACTATGGCTCATCTACAAAGACTTTGTTATTGGCCTCATATGAAAGAAATTGTAACTAAATATGTAAAGGGGTGTGTGATGTGTTCTACTTGTAAGCCCACTAATAGAAAACTGGGGCTATACTCACCACTGCTTGTTCCATCCCATCCATGGGAAAGTATCTGCATGGATTTTGTAGGGGGTTTAACAATGTCGAAAAGGGGTCATGACTATTTGTATGTTGTAGTGGATAGGTTCAACAATATGTGTAACTTAATGCCATGTAAAAAGAATATCACTGTTGAGTAGACTATTAATATCTTCTTTCAGCATGTTTGGGTTCACTTTGGGTTATCCACATTGATCCAGATGGATCTCGGTGGCCATCCACCTTTTCTAATGAATCCCCATTTTGAGCCTATGGTTTTGATAAACCATAGCATTCACCCTTTTGATGGTGAATGGAATATAATTTCATATTCATTTGTTAATTACATACATCATTTAATGGTCTTATGTACATGCCTACACCTTAGCGCTACTGCACCGAATCCCATTAGAACTCCGCAGTTAAGTGCGCTTGGGCTAGAGTAGTACTGGGATGGGTGACTGCCCGGGAAGTCCTAGTATTTTACATGCCTATGGAATTTTATAAATGTATTCCATATTATCCCACATGCATCATGGGAATTGTTCTCCTCTCACTTTCTCATATATAATTGAGGTGAAGGAGGCCCTTTAAGCATGCAATGGAGTGTGATGTAAAGCTTCTTGTGAATGAAGTGTAGCCAACATCTCTTTCTTTTTGGAGATAAGCTACCCCATTTTTCCAGATTGTGTTCTACAATGTTTTTTTATCTTATTCAGTAATAGAAGTTGGGTTTCACTGTATTTTTGTGTTCTCTTCTATAGTTTTGTGTATTTAAATGTTATATCTCCATTATAATTTTTCCTTCATGTCGTTCTCAAAATAATCCAGATCAGTGGTATCAGAGCAGTCTGCTCCTTGTCATTTCTCAGAGCAGGTCCTCGACGAGGTCAGGGTATAGAGATTTGGGTTTCGAGCTAGTTTTGTTTGAGTACAACCACTCTCGCTATCCCAAGCGGCCTCCCATGGAGAAAGAAAAGAGAGATGACAGAGAAGGATATCCTTTCAAGACGTTGCTCGAGGAAGCCCTTATGCGACAAAGGAACAATATGATGGACAACTTCGTTTAGATCCTTCGAAGACTACCGATGGAGGCAGCTGAGGCATCTTAAAAAAGAAACCATTTCGCAAGTGAGACAACCTTCAAGGTACAAGTCAATTTTGATATCCCCTTATTTAAAGTTCAGATAGATGCAGATGCTCTAGAAAAATGGTTGAATCTGCTAGAAGGTTATTACTTTCTCCAAAAATTTTCTGACAGTGAAAAGATCACCTTCACACTCCTTAAATCCCTTCCCCATCTCAGATCATGGTGGGAAGGTTACTAGGAGAGGTACACCAAGGATGAATATACACTATTTTGGAGAGAACCCACTTGGGCGGCCTTTGCAGATGCCCTAAAGGAGGAGTTCTACTCTGTCGGAAACTATGATGACCAATACATGAGATGGACAACTCTACTTCAGAAAAGAGACCAAACGGTGTCCGAGTACACCAACATATTTCATACCTTGCACTCTGTTATCACCATAACAATTTTCAGACAAGATCCAAGTCTTGAAAATTTAGCAAGAAGCTTGATAGTTTGGAAAATTGATAATTTAGAGGACTGGGACATATCTGGCGGCATATGGATGAATACAGCGAAGGCGCAAAAGGCATAAATCGACAGACCGTCGATTGTAAAATGACCCAGATCAACGACTGGGGCCCATATCGGGTGGTGAACTTGCACGGGACTTAATCATCTAAAGGCGGACCAGGGAAAACCATTGTGGTTTTTAAAATGGACACATAATGCCTCAATAGATAAATCGGGGTAAAAGGTGGTTTTCTTGAAACCACTTTCACCAAAGCCCCGATGTCACATGTTTCAATATGTCAAATCAACCACTTGTGGGCTGAGTGATGGCTGGTTGGAATCACCCCGCTTCACTCGTTCGGTACTTCACAACCGTATGATGTCAAGTGAACGCCACCACATAACGAACTTGAAATCTAATCATTTTAAATAGATTAGCCAAACGTGGTAAACCCACATACTTGTAAGTGACTCTGTCAGTGACTCGTGATTGGAACTCTATAATTACCGATTCTCAAGTATGAGGGTATCATGTCATCCGTAAGATTAACTCTCTAATTTCTAAAAGGAACATCTTGGTGTCTATGATACTGGGATACATGGACAAAGCCAATTAATCCATATCCAATCAAACATGTCATTCAAGTAACATGGCGGGTTTATCTACTAGTCAGAAGGAAAGAGAAATTGCACATATATTGGCAACTAAATTCCATACAGAACCTGCTATAGACCCAAGATTAGAAGTTGGGCTGAATCCCATCATGAAGGACCTAATCATCAACAGGCCAGCTATGAAAAAGAAATAGAGCAAATGACAAAAGACAAAAAACATGGACGAAATGGCTGAAAGCATTAGGGATAATCAACCGGCTTGTTTGGTCACTCTAAAGAAGGAGATCGCTAAGTTGAAATAATTTCTCACACTAAAATAAGTACATCTCAACATGCTTTGGAAAAATGGCAGTCGAAGAAAAGCGCCTAGATATGATGAACCTGTTCCTAACGGTCCCTTTAAAATAGGATAACGGTTATTATAAATCATTCCTCCTTGTAACTCATCTCTAATTTTAGAGTTACGAGAAGTCTGAACACTTTGAATTCCACAAGCAATTCCTCTCTATATAATATCTCGAGGATATAGAAAGGCATCGAGAAAGGAGGAGCCTGCCCTTTGTGCAGGAAAACTTTTGTAAATTTTGGGGCTAGAATGAATATATAAATGCAGAGGCAGATTTTGGATTGTTTATGAAAAGATTCTAACTGACAATGATATGAGTCTTGTTTTCCCCTCATAGTATGTATTTCCTGTAAGCATATATTTCATTTACACTTCTTTTTGTCTAAATTGGAGATTTAGAGGCCCATAATTCATTATTTGATGTTCTTGGCTTAACAACTTAGACCATGTTTATTTCTTCTTAACTTATTCAGAATTCATCTCTCTAATGCTCTGATGTAGTTATGTGTTTCTTTTTCCTCTGATGTCATGCAAAATTTTCAGATATAAACTCAGACTTACTGCCTGATTTAGCCTTTTCCTCTGAATAGTTCTTAGGTTTGAAAATGTATTCTATTTATTCTAGACCCCATAGCACAAATGTCATCTTCATTTCTCTAGTTATTTTATTAAAAACCCCCAACAAAAACCAAATCTAGCCAACGATTACCATAGATATACCTAGTGACACAAGAGAGCCCTCTCTGAGTTGAGCAGGCTAGTGCCTCAGCTCTAAAGCTGGTTGAAACAGTTACCTCTGTCATTTGTCTATTCATCCGAACAAAATTTACAGAGTGCTAACATTTTGGCGCTGTTGCCGAGGATGAATTGAAAAATTTTATCTGGGAAATAACGACATGGTTGAGTTCTAAGGTCTGAGAGTAGAAGAAATTTAGGCACATATTGGCTGTCTTACTGCTCTGGCGACTCCACACATCAAAAAATTAGTTCGAAGGTGATTCCATTGGTAGAAGAATCCAAAAATTTGAATTTTCACTGGCGAATCCACTCTCAATGTAGAATCCAGATCCCAAAACGTTATTGGTGACTCCACTCAAAATTCAAATGTAGTTCAGAGTCTCCACTAGAAGAAAATATGCCTTGACATAGGTATGAAAAGGCAACATGGAAGAAAACATGTACTTAAAATGGGATCTCCTCCAAAGAATTTTACTATTTGTTATAAATTACCTCTGCTCCTTTCTTGAATATGCCAAACAAATTTTTCTTTACCTACTGCATTCCAATGATGATCATGAGAATCTTGAAATTGTATATCCTCCTCTTAAAGTTGTACATGCATATCCTCACTGTATAATTGATTTTGATAAAAAAAAAACCATCTGGGCCATGTGATGACCATAACCAAGTTGATGAGCCTCATGAAACCAAAGATGATATTTCAACTCTTGTACTTGATCCAACATCCTCCAAGACTCAGCATAGATACATACCCTTAAAGTTACCTCAAGTCCTTCATGATTTTACTCCTGAGCACTATAAATACCTACTTGTGTTTGATGGGGAGCCTGATGTCATCTCAACTAAAAAGCACATCAAAGGGTTTGATCATTTTATAGATTTATTTGAGATTAACCATGATGATGTTTGTATGAGGGCCTTCTCTCAATCCTTGAAAGGGGATACCAAGGATTGGTTTAGACATTTGTAGCCAGATACAATTAGCTCATGGGAGGAATTGAATAACTTTTTTTTAAAGTTTTGGGGCAAGAAGAAATATTTGGAGCTACAAATTGCAAATTTCTATGCCTTGAAATGGAAGAGCAACGAAACTATCTCTATATTCAGTAGAAGGTTTTCCAGTATCTACTACAAATTGCCTAAAGAGATTCAACCCACCAAAGTTTCTGCCATGCTCCATTACACAACAACTCTCCATCCATATTTGTATTTCTTCCTGATGGAAAGAAGACCTAAGTCCTTACAAAAAATGTTTAATGATGCCCAGGATATTCAACACAACATCCAGGCATGTAAACAAATCCAAAAGGAGGGGTTGGATGCTAAAGAACATGAAAGTGAATATGAACATAAAATAGTTGATTGGAATCTTGAGCATAGAATTGGCAATATCATGGGCCCTCTTGAAGTTTCAAATGCTTATGATTGTGCTAAAAATTATATTCCACTTGTTAAAATAAGAGGTGTTGTTTTAGCTTTTGAGCCATCCCATGATAAACAAGGGACTGATTATTTCATGTATTCATTTATAGATAATCAAGAGGATGAGTTTGCAAACTAGTTTGTTGAAGAACAGATTAATGTTCCAAGTCTATTCTTGTTAGACGATGTTGCATATGATGTTGATTCGCCTGTATATGAAAAATACGAGGATGATCATGATGTTGAAGACTTTCCTTTTTAGTAGTACAATGAGGAGAAAAATATTAGATCAGTTGAAGAGAATTCTCTACCCTTGTGCTTTACTACATTCAAATTGTTGAAAGAGAATTCTTAGATTATTGTTGAGGCAAATGAATTTGTGTTGATGCAAAGTCACACCAAACCAACGAAATAGATTGACAATATATTGGAACACTCTTATCAGACGCTTGATGAACCTATTATTTGTTTTGAGGAAGACCTTGTAAATTTAGAAATACAGTCATTGGTCGAAGACAAAGTTGAAAGTGAGCATGTCTAGAAACCCAAAGAGATGGAAATATATACCTATGATGATACTGGAAAAAATGAAGAAGGTTTCGAATCAGGTAACAAAACCTTGCCATTGTGTTTTTCCTCATTCAAATTATTAAAACAAAATGTCTGTAGCATTTCAAATTAGAGAACATCCAAGCATGGAATTGAAAGTGAAGAAAGCAATGGGCTTACAGATAAAAACTCTCTCCCCTTATGTTTTTCTTCATTTGAATGGTTAAGAGAAAATCATGAAATTTCAGAAAAAAATAGGGAGTTCTGACTATATTCACAGTAGCATTGTTTTACATGAAAAGGTTGTCATCATTAAATAACACCAACTACACTCACATGCATTGCATGATCATTACTTGGAAGGGTATTTCAATTCAGAATTCCAATCTGTGCTTAGTCATCAAATTAAAGAAGAAGCCAACCAATAAATTTTTATCAAAGGCATTTTCCTTTCTCCTAGAACTAATGAAGATGTTAAACAATATTACCATCACAACAAGGTATTTCAAGGTTTCCTTTCTTCCCCTAAAATTGACGTAGTGATCATATTTCTGAACAACCTAGACATGGATGAAGATTTTGAAATTTCACCTATGAAAGCTCCGAACAACCAAGAAACCCTTGTGGAGGAATCTTTCTCTTCTATCTTGATTCCTGAAAAGGAATCATTCTTCCATATGAGTCATGATCTCGAGACACATTATATGGGAAAGGTTTACGATCATAATCTACCAATAACAATGGATTACAACAAATCAATGTCCGTACCGGATATGAATCGTTTTACACCAGATGATGTTCTCCAACCATGGTTTCTTTATGACTCAGGAAGTCCCTACTACCAGACTTTTCAACAACTCTGTCAGTTTTTTAGAAGTCAACAAGTTGAATCACCTGGAAAAAAAAATGCAGTGGAAGGAGTGAAACACGATGATTGTTTTACACATATTTTATAAGATCCATTTGCAATCCTATTAGAAGAAATAAAAAATCCAAATGTTTTTAATTTTTTGAGAATTATGGATGAATTTTTGAATGATTTATCAGTCAGCAGGATTTGGAGCGAGCTTGTAAGAGGTAAATAGACAGTGGATCAAATTCTCACATGGTTTCATTGACATTTTGATTTCACTTGATTGATAGTTCATTTCAGTAGTTAGAGTAGATATGAGTGTGCAAATAAGCTTGTTGGACAAGCAATTTTTAGTTTATATTTCCAGTATTGTGTACAGTTAGTTTCAGTAGTATATTTAGTGCTCAATATCCAGTTGACAACATCATGCAGAATTTGGACTTCAACAAACACTAGTGATATGGTAGGAGTAGGGTACACACACATGTTTTGGGATCAACCCAATGGATCAGGAACTGGGTCTATGAGTTCTTTTCTACCTCACAGGGAGGATAACATCCCCAGTTGGAGCTTATGTTATCACCATAACAATTTTTAGACAAGATCCAAGTCTCTGAAATTTAGCAAGAAGCTTGATATTTTGAAAAATGATAATTTAGAGGACCAAGACATATCTGGCGGTGTATGGAAAAATATAGCGGAGGCACAAAAGGCATAAATCGATAGACCATCGATTGTAAAATGACCCATATCAATGGCTAGGGCCCATATCAGGCAGTGAACTTGCACGAGACTTAATCATGTAAAGGCGGACCGGGGAAAACCATTGTGGCTTTTAAAATGGACGCGTGATGCCTCCAGAGATACATCGGGGTGAAAGGCGGTTTGCCTGAAACCACTTTCACCAAAGCCCCAATGTCACATGTTTCAATATGTCAAATCAACCACTCGTGGGGTGGGCGATGACTTCGAAATCAACCCGCTTCACTCGTTTGGTACTTCACAATCGTATGATGTCAGGTGAATGTCACCACGTAACAAAATCGAAAGCTAATCATTTGAAATAGATTAGCCAAACATGGTAAACTAATGTACCTGTAAGTGACTCCGTCAGTGACTCATGATTGGAACTCTATAATTACCGATTCTCAAGTACGAGGGTATCATCTCATCCATAAGATTAACTCTCTAATTTTTGAAAGGAACATCTTGGTGTCTATGATAGTGGAATACATGGACAAAGCCAATCAAGCTATATCTAGTCAGACAGGTCATTCAAGTAACATGGCAGGTTTATCTACTGGTAAGAAGGAAAGGGAAATTGCATGTATATTTCCATACATAACCTACTATAGACCCAGGATTAGAATTTAGGATAAATCCCATCATGAAGGACCAAATCATCAACATGACAATTGTGAAAAAGAAACGGAGCAAACAACAGAAGACAAAAAACATGGCCGAAACATCTGAAAGCATAGGGGAGAATCAACCGGCTTGGTTGGACACTCTAAAGAAGGAGATCACTGAGCTGAAATAAATTCTCAAACTGAAATAAGTACATCTCATCATGCTTTGGACATATGGCGGTCGAAGAAAAGGGCCTAGATACAATGAGCATGTTCCTAACGGTCCCTCTAAAATAGGATACGGTTATTATAAATCATTCCTCCTTGTAATTCATCTCTAATTTTAGAGTTATGAGAAGTATGAACATTTTGAATTCCACAAGAAATTCATCTATATATATTATCTCGTGGATATAGAAAGGCATGGAGAAAAGAGGAGCCTGCACTCTGTGCAGGAAAAAATTTGTAAAATTTGGGGCTAGAATGAATATATAAATGCAGAGGCAGATTTTGGATTGTTTATGAAAAGATTCTAATTGAAAGTGATATGAGTCTTGTTTTCCCCTCGTAGTATTTATTTCCTGTCAACATATATTTCATTTACACTTCTTTCTGTCTAAATTGGAGATTTAGAGGCCCATAATTCATTATTTGATGCTCTTGGCTTAGCAAATTAGACTATGTTTATTTCTTCTTAACTTATTCAGAATTCATCTCTGTAATGCTCTGATGTAGTTATGTGTTTCTTTTTCCTCTGATGTCATGGAAAATTTTCAGATATAAACTCAGACTTACAGCCTGATTTAGCCTTTTCCTCTGAATAGTTCTTAGGTTTGAAAATGTATTTTATTTATTCCAGACCCCATAGCCCAAATGTCATCTTCATTTATCCAGTTATTTTATTAAAATCCCCCAACACAAACAAAATCTAGCCATTGATTTCCATAGATATACCTAGTGACACGAGAGATCCCTCTCTGAGTTGAGTAGGCTAGTGCCTCAACTCTAAAGCTGGTTGAAACAGTTACCTTTGTTGTTTGTTTATTCAGCCAGACAAAATTTACAAAGTGCTAACACGCTCAAAGCTGGGTATCAAAGACTTCGAGCAACACCTGTTTTGAAGTATCTCAGTGGTCTACATAGGTACATCCAAATAGAGATGGATTTCTTGGACATCTCCTCACTGGGAGTTTCTTATCGATATGCAGTCAAAATTGAGTAGAAATTCAAGTAGCAGGGTAAGTGGGAGAAGCATGGACAGAGAAAGGAAGGCCAACCTCAAGAGAGCCAATCCTAGATGCAAGAAAATAAGGGTAACATGAAGTCTAATAAAGACACCGGAAAGTGGTATGATTTCCACAACATCCCTTGGCATAACACTGATGAATTTCACTCAATACAATCATTGGTGGCCGAGCTCAAAGATAAAGATCCAAACCCTGACTTGGACCCTAATTCGAAAAATGATAAAATGAGACAAATCATTGATGCAGAACCCATTGCTACTATCGAAACTACAACAATCCAACCAAAAGAGGATCATGAGGAGGGGGGGCGAATCTTCCATTCACAGATGTGGGTGAAGGTGACCCCAATGCATTTTATTGTTGATAGTGGAAGCAAAAAAAAAATCATCTGATCACAGGTTGTCAAGCAATTGGATATGCCAACAAGACCACACTCGTAGCCATACAACATCAGGTGGCTTCGCCAGGGTCAAGATCTTCGTGTCAACCAACAATGTTTCCTGTCCTATGGCATCAAGCCCTTCAAGGATGAGGTATTATGTGATGATTCCCCACTAGAATTATATGATGTTCTATTAGGCCAGCCATATATGTGGAGGCATCATGCTATTTATGAGTCTTGACCCCATAACGTCATTGTTACTTTAGGGGGTCAACTATAGAGGATACCAGAGGTAGTTTCAACTATTGTCCCACCAAAACAATGCCACAAAGTAATCTCTCATATTGAAAAGTTTATCCTCTTCACAATCCAATTAGAAGGTGAACAAAAGGACACTGCAAGCACTGGAGCCTTAGCCCAAGACCTTTCTATCCAACAAAAGTAGATCGACAAGATTGTAGAAGAGTACCAAGATGTTCTTGTTGCACCTACGGGGGTGCCTCCACACTACCCTCTCAATAAAGGTTATAACATAACCCTTCATACTCTTTATGTTGCATTTTCACTGATAGATTCCTCCCACACTCAGGTAGATCATGCAACTATATTGGTTAAACAGATTCAACCCCTCCAGCAACAGGTTCATGACAACCTTCAAAAATCTAAGCAAGACAACTTCTTAAGCAAGGAAAGAAACACACCAAGCTTCAGATTTAACAGAAGTCTCCCCGTCTCCCAAGGGAACTTGACGCAATGGGGAGCATTTCTTCCTAAGGAGGGAGGAATGATCCATATGGATCTTGATGGCCATCCACCTTTTCCACTGAATCACCATTTTGAGCGTGTGGTTTTGATACACCATAACATTCACCATTTTGATGGGGAATGGAATGTAATGTCATATTAATTTGTTAATTACATACATAATGTAATGGTCTTGTGTAGATGCCTACAACTTAGAATTAATGCATCAAATCCAATTAGAACTCTGGAGTTAAGCACACTCGGGCTAGAGTAGTACTGGGATGGGTTATCGCCTGGGAAGTTCTAGTATTTTACATGCCTATGGCATTTTATAAGCTTATTGAAATTTATCCCAAACACATCATGGGAATTATTCTCCTCTCACTCTCTCATATATAATTGAGGTGAATGAGGCCCTTTAAGCATGCAATGGAGTGTGATGTAAAGCTTCTTGTGAATGAAGTGTAGCCAACATCTCTTTCTTTTTAGATATAAGTTACCCCATTTTTCCAGTTTGTGTTCTACAATATTTTTCTATCTTATTCAGTAATAGAAGTTGGGTTTCACTGTATTTATGTGTTCTCTTCTATATTTTTGTGTATTTCATTGTTATATCTCTGTTATAATTTTTCCTTCATGTCATTCTCAAAATAATCCGTATCACACATCCATTATCTTGGATCAAGATACTCGATTCCTTGGGGATTTTTGGACAAGCTTGTGAAGAATTATGGACACCAAGTTGAAGAGGAGAACTACTTTCCATCCACATACTGACATATAGACAGAGGTTGTTAACTAAACAATGTTACTTTTTATTCGATGCTACTACAAAAAGCATTCCAATTTATGGGATAAACATATACCCTATGTACAACATGCTTACAACCGAGCCTTACATTCCTCCACTCAATGTTTTCATTTTGAGACATGTTTTGGGTATTTACCTAAAGTTCCTTTGGACTTGATGTATGGGAGATAAGTTGATTCAAATGAAGAAACAAATGAAGACAGACTTGACAAGTTCATTGAGAGGATCCAACAGGTACACCAAGCAGTCAGGGAACAGTTGGAGAAAATTCAAGCACAGGATAAAGCTCAGCATGACAAACATAGGGCCGATCATCAGTTCCAGGTTGGAGACTAGGTATGGCTTCACATCAGCAAGGAAAGTGTAACACCCTATTTCCCCCAGTCTGTAAAAAATAACTATACTGGCCAAGAACTATGGAAAACTCAAAGATGTGAATGTGTGGTTTGAATGGACCTTAGTAAAAGGTCGCTGAATGTAAGTAATGTTATGAATATATGTTACAGGACTGCTAAGAGGAGGATATGCTAAAAAAGAGACCATGATGGATCAAGAAAGGTGGTGGAAGGCACCTAGAATGGTGGCGTTAAATTCCACCGAACCAAACTATATTTGGTCTTCACTGGCCCAGAGAACCAAGAGCGGCTTGCCGTCCCTGAAATGAATTTATCGCCAGGTTGGTAGGTGAAGAGGCTCCTCATGAGTTAATGAGGGATGGGGGTCAACTGCCCATCTGTGGAAGCCTTAGACTTGACCACCGTGGGGAAGTTTGTGCCACATGCAACCTCGCCGGAAAAGAAAAGGCAAGAAAGAAGTGTGGAAGGGGGCTAGTCACGACAGAGATCGCAAGAGGGGAGAAATCAGAAGGACTCTAGAAAAATATACAGAGTGAATGATAAGAAGAGAAGAAGGAGATTAACCTTCATTCTCGACTTTTGAGGAACAGAGACTCAGTCTCACAGCATTGTGGTCTAAGCTCGGGGGTGGCTAGTGGTAAATCCATTCGGAATCACTGAGCCTATGGTTGGGTGGAAACGAGCATCCCTCTCAGCAGTTGCATCAAACCTCGTGTTTTTCTGATAAGTGTTATATCTCATATCTTGAAATTAATATTTTGACATGTAGGCTCATGGTTTGTGCAATTATGAATGGTTTCAGTATAAGATTGTCTGTATGGTGTTTTGATCAGAAATGGTGGATGTATGATTATATTGGAAAGAATGACTATGACTTACATATATATATATATATATATACTCTCGAGAAATTCATTCCCTTATTTGTCTCAAGTAATTCCCTGAATAGATCTTCCCACAGGGACGCCCCTGTTAAAGTTTACCCAAGAATCCGCTGGAGGATTTTATGGCATAAGTCTGAAAAACCCTACACGAGAGAGAATGGTCCTTTTAGACTTAGGACATTTTAGTGTTTCAGCACCTGGGGTACCTAAGTGTGAGTTCCCTTGTACTCGCAAGTCCAGAAACCCCGATTCGCGAAATCCTGAAATGACAACGTGTGGATGGGTTAGAAAATTTTGGTGTTTCGGAACCCGGGGTACCTAAGTGCAAGTTCCCTCGTACTCGCAAGTCCTGAAACCCTGATTCGTGAAATCCCAAAATGATAGTGTGTGGATGGGTTAGAACATTTCGGTGTTCGGCTCCTAGGGTACCTAAGTATGAGTTTCCTTGTACTCGCAAGTCCCAAAACCCCGACTTGCAAAATCCCAAAATGATAGCATTCAGATGAGTTACATTATTTTGGCATTTCGGTACCCAGAATACCCAAGGGCGAGATCCTTGTACTCGTCAGTCCCAAAACCCCGACCTGCGAAATTCTGATGGGTGAGATCCCGAAATAGGTGAGCAGGTTTAAGAGTTGGTATTTTGGAGTTTTGGCTCTCGGAAGATCTAGGTGTGAGGCCTCCTATCTGCGCACATCGCGAGACTTCGATTCACGAAACTCTGAATTGGACTAGCATGGGTAAGTATTGATGTTCGGTATTTTGGGAACCGAGATATTCAAGGATAAGTTACCTTGTACCCGCTAGTTGTGAAATCTTGAAATGCAAAACCTCGAATTTGGTCGAGTGTATGAGGAGTGGGTGTATCGGCTTTTTGGCACTTGAGTAGTTGAGGAGTGTGAATCTTCAACCTCTTATATCGTGAAGTTCCAATATGTGAAACCTCGACTCGCGGCGTCCTGATTTGGCATAGTATGACTTGGTTCGGCATTTCGGCGTTTCAGTACCCGGAAGACCCAAGGGTAAGTTTCCCTTGTACTTGCAAGTCCTGAAACCTCGACTTGCGAAATCCCAAAATGATAGAGTGTGACTTTTTGGCATTTTGGTACATGGAATACCCAAGGGCGAGTTCCCTTGTACTTTCAAGTTCCGAAACCCCGACTTGCGAAACCCCGAAATGGACTTAGCCTCATAGATAGATAGATATATATATATATACATATATCAACATTTCGGAGTTTCGGCTCCCGGGAAACTCAGATGCGAGACTTCTTGTCATCGCACATCTCGAAACCCCGACTTGCGAAATCACGAAATGATATAGTATGGAGAAGTTATGATATTTTAGTGTTTCGACACCTGGGATACCTAAAGGCGAGTTCATTGTACTCGCAAGTTCCAAATCCCCGATAGGCGAAATCCCGAAAGGGTTTAGCGCGTATAGATTTGGTGCTTCGAAAGTACCCGAGATTCCCATGGGTCAGTTTTCTTTGTCGTCATCAGACGCGAAATCCCCACGGATGAAACCCCGATAAGGTTTAGCATGTTTATAATTTGGTGCTTCGTAGTTTTGGCTCCCGAGAAACTCAGGTGCGAGACCTCCTGTTTGTGCACATTGCGAAACCCCAAATCGTGAAATCCCGACTTGCGAAACCCCGAAATAATATTAGCACTGATGAGATACGGTGTTTCGTTGTTTCAGCACCTGGAACACCTAGGGGAAAGTTCTCTTGTGCTCGCCAGTCCCGAAAACCCGATTTGTGAATTCCCAAAATAGACTGAGTGATATATATATTTATATATAGATATTGGTATTGGAGTTTCGGCTCTCGGGAAACCCAGGCGCGAGACCTCCTGTCGTCGCATGTCCCAAAATTCCGATATGCGAAATCTTGAAGGGTAGAGTACCAGGGCTTAATCCAAATTGTTGTTAATCTCGATAAGCGGTTAAACCCATTTCAGGTTTCAGCCCTTCAAAAGACAAGAGAGTACAGGGGAATGCTTGCATCACAACTCCCCAGATCGCGATAGCAGAAGTTCCCTCTCTGAAAGGGTTGTGGGCATAACCACAGTCATATGAGGGACTTTAAAAGGAAATAAATCCAAAATGTTTCTAGCCCCGTGGTGGGTGTGTTACAAATTGGTATCAGAGCATGGTTACAACACTTGGCCTGCTTGGGCTCATGAACGAGTTGTGCAGGAGCTCCATTCAAAACACTCCTAAAAGGAGTAAACCCCCTTGTCTTAACCTTCTTAATCACAAGTCCAGGTTAAGAATGAAAAATCTTATTGTGCGTGTGCATGTGAAAAATATGAATTATGTACTGGTTATAAATGAATATAAACATTGACTAACAACCAACATTTTTCTCTTGCACACAAGCGGAAGATCATCTGTGAAAAATTACAAACGTATAGAATGGTGACTCACCATGAAGTGGGGGAGGGCTCCCACAATAGAGACGAAGGGTCTGATGAAAGGAGGGTGGTAGGGACCCCTCCAGATCTAGCTGAGACTATGAGGAGCCTCATGGTCGAATTGCAGAGCTGCAAGGATGACAATGAGAGGATGATAAAAGAGAAAGAGAAGCAAATGGAAATTAATGCAGTTTTACTGCAGAGCTTATCTGACATACAAAGACAATTGCAACATGAACTTGAGACACAGAAATGTGGTCATGTCAGTGGCCACACTAAAAGGAGCACCTCGAGAAAGGTCCACCCCAGAGATAAGGGACAAGCGTCGGAGGATTCTTCTGGAAAGGAAGATGGCGAATCAGAGGGATGTTCTAGCAACAAAACTAGTTCTCATTCCCAAAGAAAATGAAAGAAGCATAAACTTTCCAAGAGTCATAATCTCAAAGATTTCAAGAAGGCCAAACCACCCTCCTTCGATGATGAAATAAATAAAGGAGAAGAAGCAGAGGCATGGCTGCTTGGACTAAAGAAGTATTTCAGAGTCCATGACTTCTCAAAAAATATGAAGGCCTGAGTAGCCACCTTCAACTTG